>SMSQ01025786.1:6915-72161 GCA_019453375.1 Ctenoplectra terminalis
TAGTTGTATAAGTATTAGTACAGTAAGTACTAATCGTACTGTTCTCGAGGACTTGCGGCAAAGTCGGAGTTCGAGATCCCTCTTGTGGCGGAGTGTAGAAAGGCCGCCACAAGTATTTTTTCAAATACCTATCATTCTGATATCTTTGGTACAAAATAAGTGTACTTTAATCGTCGGTAGTTCTAGTGTTAATCATCGTGAATCGGATATTTGGTGACTTACGCAGGGAATGGATGCAGAGTCTTTTGTAAGTCATAACTGGATTGCTGAATTTTATGCAAATTCAAACTTCGGTAGAAAATTCTATCAGCGAATAGGTATTGTTAAGAATTGTAATTTGGATATTTTTGATATTTTTTGTGCAATTTTCCAGTTTTAAATTTCCTATAAATTATTCGGATTTCACTGTAGCGAATGTATAAGATTAACCGTGTGGCTGGTAGCATTTGCATAATTAATTCTATAAATGGTGTGAAGCAGAGAATGAAGCTGTTTAGGTGCAGATATCTAGTGAATTATTTAAATTTCGGTACTGTGTGTAGTTTATGGAATCCGAGGATCGTTTTGGAATTGTTTCCGGGATATCCTTATTGGAAAAATAGTTTTTCTGTTCATTGATTGCGTTGCGTTTAGATCGTTTTATGTAGTACTTTAGTTATCGTAAAAATCATCCTTTCGCGAATTTCAATTTCAATTTCGACGGTAATGTAGCAGATACGTTCCGACAACGCCACACTCTGTGACAAATCCTCGAGGACATCCTCGCAGGAAGCGGAACCTCCTTCGAGACCTTTCAAAACGTCAATCTCCCGTCGTTCGTAAGCGACCGAAATATGCAGTAATCAATGAAACTGAAATTCTATGACGAAAATTGTTTCCCTAAATCGATCAATCCTGTGTTTGTCAAAAATAAACATCATTATACGATTAATCCTTAAAAACATTTTGTCAGGTTACAGACCTTTATTCAAATCAGCATTGAAAATTCAATTTCAATGGTTCCACGCGTGAAAAAAAGAAAAAGAAAATGATAGAATTCTATTATAACAGTCTCTTCTATACTAAATAATTTTTATTGGAAAAATCTTTCATCTTTCTATTCAAGATGGTAATTTTTATTACTCTGAGTAATATTAACACGTTCCGTGCCACGTGGGGCGCATACACCCCACACTGAACTTTCCGTTCAAGCCATTTGGAATTTTCATTATCAAACGAAGAATCTTGTAAAAATTGTACACCTTTTTCTTGATAATTATGGTCTTTGTATTATTATACAGATTGTAAAGCATGCGTTAGAAGCAAAATTATTTAATCGTAAAGCATCTGGCCTGAACGAAAAATGTTCAAAAATCAGTCTGGCACGGAATAATAATTTCAATCCTGTACCGCTGACGCTTCGACAACGAAGCGTGACATTACCAGTGAGAAGTCTAGAAAATGCGGCTGTAACGCGTCACTATTATGGCTTATACTACTGAAAGGCTTAAAGAGCACCTTCAAAAGTTCCCTTCTCGCTATAACGAATCCCTCTAAAACATATATAAAAAATAAAAAAAAATAAATAAAAATAAGAAAAATTCAACTATAACCAAAGCGTTAAGTTCTTTTCACGGCATCGTTTGCTCAATTGCACCAGAACGCGCAACCACGCTCTCACTGCGCGGCTCTCCAGACACAAAGGTTTCCACGTGAGCATTCCTCGATTGGCGATCAGTCGGAGAGTCTGTTCCGTGCGAGTGGCTGTCGTTCAACGTGGGTCGGGTTCTGTCGTGACGTTATCTGGGTCAAAGAACCAGTTCAACAATTCAAAACGATCGCGTACGACAGACGGTCTGTCGGCGGTGCCACGATGACGTCACGCGACGCTATTCTCGACCGAGTCGAGACGCATTATCCGAACGGTAAAAATAGTGGCTAATCCGATTTACGAATAGCCACAAAACGATCAGCCATTCAATGAAATCGGTTAGACGGTCGCGATTGCAATAGTAATGCGAACCGTTGCTCGTAGGACGGCTTCAATCTATCGAATGGAAATAGGAGCTCTATTACTTAATAATGAGAATACCTGCCGTCTCGTGGGAGCCTTCGACGCGAACGCGTTTCATGGAAATGCGGCGAACTACAATTGTTCCGCGCCGTGTTCGATGATCTTTTGACTAGTGATTAACCGAACGAGTTGGAGAGAGATGTTGAAGTTGAATTGGAAAAGTTGTCGCTCTCGGAGGGACCACTGTCGTACCACTGGTTGGAATATTTCGGGTTGATTATGAGAAAGGGTGTTCGTAAGATGTTAATTCGAATATATTTTGCGATTTTCATCAATTGCATTAATCAGACGATCATTTTTTAGAACCTAACGAGGGTGTCATTTCGTGAAATTTTTTTCACGAAATTGATGTAAAGTATGTGTAATTTGCTGCGTTCTTAGGGATAGATTCTGAGTCGTTTAAGTTCTGAGCGATTCTTTAGAAATTAAATTGTTTAATCAGAAATATTAATAGTGGAAAATTGGAAGGATTGTGCGAGGTGAATCAGGATTTAAGCGATGGGTTAAAGATAAATCTATGGGCGTTTTTAAAATACTTGTTTTAACGATGCGTGCGTTCACGGCGAAAGCAAATACAATAATGTCCTGAACTATTCGCGAGCCGTGAAGACGTTCCTTAGGTTTATTACTCCAAGTCACAAAAAGTTTCCCTTAAGAGGGGAAGCGTCCAGAAGGACACTATTGTAGTAGCCTTCAACGTGAACGCACGTAACATTAAACAAAGTATTCAAAACGCCCACAGACTATATTCTTTAATACTAGAATTACGAAAGTGGTCAAAATGATCCATTCGTAATTTTTTACAGAATCTTTATAAATTAACTACGGTGTCTCTGGGCAGATTTTCCGCGATTTTCTATTAAAAATATGAATAAACTTTTCTTTGAATTATATTTTATATTTTTTTTTTTGTTTTATTAAGAGTTTATTTTAGAGTGGTCACATTAACATTGAAGCCATTAGTGATCACTAAACGATACATGAATGGTTATTACAATGATACAATGTTTTCGAAAGTGAGATAATACATTTTATATAATAAAGTGAATTTAGCAGGTTTATGTGTCTAAAAAATTCCAGTACCCTATGGGTGTTGTCGGGATCGTTTAGATTGGATCTCATGTCCGCCTCGATGTCGAATCTAATTCTGGATTTTATATTGTTTTATGTACTTTCAACTTTGATTTCTTCGGTAGAAATAAGTATACTTTAATCGTCGGTCGTTCTAGGGTTAATTACCGCTCAAATCCTGATTCCACCTTACACGTTCTTACACAATACTTGTAACACTGTAGCGGACTTTATGTTTCCAAATAAATTTCAATTTTACAAAAAATACTTATACAAGAGTCACGGATGAGTTTCGGAACGGTGGCAAAGAGCCCTGTGCTCCTTTGTTAATTTCAAAGGAACGCGTGCCGGTGGCCGATGACCTGACGTCATGGTACTGCATGGCACGTGTAGAACGATAAGGGTGTCCTCGAAAGATCTGGTCACGGTGTGGGGAAAGTGACGAAACTTCTGACAAAAGGACCGAGTTGGACAGCTCGGTACTTACCCCAGAACCGCTTAACAGCCTACTTTCATTGTCAGTATATACATTATAGTTTACAAGTTTGTATTTGAATGAATAATGACGATACGCAAATTAAACCGTGCAAAGGTAACATTAATAATTCTCGGCGTTTAACACCAAACATACACACGCGCGCGCACTAAATTGAAAATTCTTCAGTCTTGATACTGTACACAACACCGAATTTGTTTCCAATAATTGGGATCGCATACTTAATCTATGAAACATCAAGTAGTAACAGTAGCTTTCTCTTTGCTTGCAGAGTTCGTGTCGAATATTATGTGAACGAGAACACGTTCAAGGAACGACTTCAGCTGTACTTCATCAAGAACCAACGTTCGAGTGAGTATATTCAATAATTCTTATATTTATATAAGACTATTATATAAGGTTATATTTAAATCGAACGTTTCACGGCTTAAAATATTTAGCTTAAAAATTTATCGCACAACTTTATGATACTTTTGAATAATCGTTCGAGTATGATTAAAAATTAAATAGAAAAGTAATAAATAAATCGCGTTGCAAATAAATCTCCGATATTTAAAACGAGTCATTTTTCGTATCGTAAGAATGTTAACAAACTTCGTACCTCGATTCAGGTTATTTAGAAATTTATACACGATATTTGAACGCATTGACACGTTTCATGCAGCATGCCATGCAGTAGTTTATACCGTCGTTCGCAGGCGGAGTTCACTGTCGCAGTTTTAAATAGACCTTTCGATCTAACACCAGATTTTCATGTTATGTCGCTGCATACAAATATACCCATTGTGTAAATGTCATCTCGTAAATTGTGCTGCATTTTTCGTTTCACCTCCGACAAAATACGGACCATCAAAAACTAATCGATCACGTAGGAGTAATAGTCGAAATCGTTAAAAAAAAAATATCCTGGTTTTAGCGTGCCTGTTTCTTCATTGTTTCTTAATAGCCACACGGTGCGACATTTATTTCTTTTATCAATATTACTTCACATCTAAAAGCTAATTTATTATACGTTGAATCTGTATTCAAGCCTGTTTTGGTATTTACAGATTCTTAAATTATTGCAACCTTGGTAAATAACATATTTCTTTGATAACAAATTTAATTTATTCTGAAGTTAAACTGTTTTATCACGTTGATGTTCTATGTTTAACGTTTGTACTAGAGATACAATTATATTAACCCTCTATAATAACCCCATGAATTTTGACTGCTAATCGGAGAAAGAATTGCGATTGATTACAGTTTTTCACTTTAATTTAAAAATGTTTTAACTAATAATTACTGTAGATGGATCGCGGTGTCAGTAATACAGTAATCAAATTTAATAGTGCAGTGATAACTAAACAAAATTAATTTTCTAAAACAGAGATACATCAGTTTGTAACTTTTAAGTCACACGGTCCCATACAGGGTTAAACATCAGCTGAGGTTTTAAAAGCTTAATAAAAAAAGAAAAAAAAAAAGAAAAGCCTATTAAACTGAATAAAATTCCCAAATTCACCGCTCTAAATTCTAAAGAATTTATAAAATCCGTGATTTGTTTAAAAAACGATACCTAAGTTCGTGACACGAAGTCTCATAAAACGCTAGATCTATACAATACTTATCTGCAATAAAGTGAACAGTAAACGACTGTCGTGAATGATCCTTTAGCCTGTATCGACGCTCCCGAAAGGATCATGAGGCTTTTGATCGCGAAAGGGTTCAACGGCGTCAAAAATTCCTTTCGAAGACACGTTGGCTCGTTGCATGCCAGAAACGTAATTTCGGGAACGCTGTGCGACCGTGACACGTACAGCCGTGTAGATGTCTAGCAGCGAGACATAATCTTTTGAAGCTGCTGGCACCAGCCGATAACGGATATCCTGCCGATACCGTGGCTCGATCTCCCTGCGTATCGATCGTTTGCATTTATCCGCGTGTCGACCGAGAGATCGATGCCTTGCCACGTTTCACAACGCTTACAGAAAACGATTAAAAACAGCCTGTTCTAGATCGTTGGATATCGATAACCTTTTACCGAAGCATTCTTTACCCGTGACAAATTCGTTCAACCGATTTCCTCCAAGCTTCATCCTATCGACGCTATTGACGCGTTTTTTTACGCAGATTTGACGAAAAGAGGTTCAAAAAGTTAAAATAAGTGTTTTCTGGGAAACTTAACATTAGAACTACCGAACCAGTCAGAATGAAAAAAGAAATTTCTTATAGAAATTTTATAAATTTACAATATAGTTTTGTAGATTTTCCGTGATTTTTTTGTAAAAAATATGTGCAAAGAATTGTTATCGTTATTTATATTAGTTTAAGTATTTAGTATTTACTATTTAGTTTAGTATTTTAATTTTAGTCAAAACGACAGGTTCATAATTTCATATAGAAATTTTATAAATTTACAATATAGTTTTGTAGATTTTCCGTGATTTTTTGTAAAAAATATGTGCAAAGAATTGTTATCGTTATTTATATTAGTTTTAGTATTTAGTATTTACTATTTAGTTTAGTATTTTAATTTTAGTCAAAACGACTGGTTCATAATTTCTTATAGAAATTTTATAAATTTACAATAATGTAGTTTTGTAGATTTTCCGTGATTTTTTCTAAAAAATATGTGCAAAGAATCGTTACTCTTATTATAGATATTTTTTCAAATACCTTTCATTTTGATTTCTTTGGTACAAATAAGTCTACTTTAATCGCCGGTAGTTCTACTGTTAATGCTGTGGTTGAGGTTTTTAACGTTGGATAGTGGAGAAGTTTTGTAAAGTGTTGAATAATAATAGTTAGATTCTTTTTTTTTGAATCGTTTAACCCTAGAACTACCTACGATTAAAATATACTTCTATCAAAGTAAATCACAATTATAGGTATTCGAAAAAAAAATTCAGAATGCAAGAGAAATAAATCTCGATCTATATTTCTTACAATAAACCGTGAAAAATTATTAAAAATACATCACTATCGATTATTAGAATTTCTATAAGAAATTACAATTCGGTCACTTTAACCCCTTTGGTGGTTTCAGTGTTAAATGATTGTGGTCTGTTTATATTTCAGGTTTGAGGATACGATTGGCTAACCTGTTCTTCAAGCTACTAACATGCTTCTTATACATATTCAGAGTCATCACCGACAGTGATCCAACGTACGCAGCATGGTGAGTGTTATCGTAATGCAATATGTAATATAGTTTAATTATCGGTTTCAAAAATATTAAATTCTAATAGTTTGTTTTAAATGAACTGTTTGCGCCTTATTATTTTGCGTAACATCTTCTATGATTTATTTTTCTACATATTTATAAAACATGTGGCACAGAGGCAAAAATTTCTTTCTTCGAAGCTACCCCAAAGAAGTAATTAATCGTATAAAAAACACCTTAATCAAAAGAATCGTATTATGTTAAAAAATGATTGCACTCCAATGAGTATCAACGTATCTCTTGAATGAAAGCATTTTTAGCAACAACAAAATGTTTCTTCCGTTTTATTAGAAATATTTCACAGCGACGCGACAATTCAGTAAAATTCCTCGGAGATGAAGGAAGTCGTTTCGACTCGCGATTTGACCATTCATGGAAACTTACGATATTTCGTAGAACGAGTATTGCGGCTGAAAATAAAACCGAGATAAGACTTCGCGGATAAAACGATATCGCGGTTCCTTGCCGAGAGTCTCTAACAGTTACGATACTCCTTAAGGGTTTCTAGCTGTATTCCCTCCCCGTGGACTCCACTTTGCTTCTATGTTATCTCCTGTCTTTAATATTTTCGAAATTACTATCCTTTCTTGCGTAATATTTTTCCATGCTCTTTTGTACACTCTTTTTTTTTATTATTATTATTCTTTGCTCGGTAGCGACGTAATCCTGTCTTTTCTTGCGTTCTTCGTTTTTTGTTCTTTTTCTTTCATAATAAATTTAGAATTATTATTTACATTTATCATATTTTTTAAATACCTTTAACAAATACGTACCTTCATTTCACACATTCTTAATATTTTTGCTTTTAATAAATACCAACGACTACAATTAAATTCTACGAAACGAAACTCAACACTGACGTATCCAAACTTTTTCGTCGCGTCGATCGGTTCAATCGATTCCTTCAACTTCAGGTTTAACATTTAAGCATCATTTTCTGAAACTTCATAACACCGTTGATCAGACGTAATTAGAACATCCATTAACCAGGATTTGGAGCGTCGCAACGTGGTCAGGCGCTTTTAAAAATTTTTCAGTCCTCGTTCCACAGATCCTGCAACTATTACGCGCACGCTTTTAAAAAATTTGCTTTGTCTCCAGGAACCTCGTCGGTTGTTTTTCTAAAAAGAAACAAAAAAAAAAAAATCCTTTTTTACAGTTACGGTTGCACGCCCGGCAACAAGACCGAGTTCCTCGTGTCCCAGAACCTTACCGAGGAGGAATTTCAGGAGCATCCGACCATCAACTGGGACGCGATTTTATGGGTGAGAAGACCCTTGGAATTGTGGGTCGTCCAGGTGATTCTGGCAATAGTATCACTTACGGAAGCGTTGCTGCTCGCCTATCTGGGTTACAAGGTACGCATCCTTTCATCCCCGGGAAATTTGATTTCACGCATAATATTCGATTAAGGGACACGCGGCCGCTCATTTGAAATACCTCGTTCTTTCGTTGCCGCACAGAAATTCTACGTCGATAGAATACTGTAAATGATAGAATACTCGTGGCTTTGTTTAAATATTTTGTCATGGAGTGTATAAAGAGATGCAACGACTAGAGGAAATTTCGAGATGAGATTTTAATGTAATTCTTTTTCTTTTTTTTTTTATGGAGAAAGGTTAAAGTACAGTGTACCAATAGTAATAAAATAATTTTGTAACAGAGGTTTTTTGGAATACTGAGATGATTTCTTTTTTTTTTTTTCTCAATTAAAGAATTAGGGTCGTACCGATATATAGATCATTAGCGACGTAAACTGTTAATTAAGGAACTTATTGTTAAATGGAATCGTAGATGTATTATACATTGACAGTATAGTTAAATAAATACACATAAAACGAAATCATTTGTTAACCCTCTATAGCCCGAATTTTATCTGCTTATCGGAGAAAAAATTACGATTGATTACAATTTTTCGCTTTGATTCGAAAATTCTTAAAATAATAATTACTACAGATGAATCGTGGTATCGCTACAGTAATACAGTAATTAAATTTAATAGTATAGCGATAACTAAAAAAAATTAATGTCTTAAAATACAGGTTCATTAATTTCTAACTTTCAAGTCACACCGCGCCATAGAGGGTTAAAACAGATGTTACCTTTGAAATTAAGTTACAGAATATTATTTTTTTTAAATTGTATCAAATAATTATATTTGAGATTTATATTCGTACCATTAGAACGTAGTTTAACCTTTAATTAGAATTATAAATACGTGTTAAACAACTTCTTTCGCACATATAATTTCGATAAAAATTTTAACAAGAATTCCTAATTAAACGCGATAACAAACTTTATTCTTCAAACCTAGAGAGATTTAAAATTTCTAAACAACCAAGCGGTATAACGTTCCTCTGCACAATATCCGTCGATGAGTTCCATTTCTCTCCAGACTTTTCTGTGCGACAATAAAGCAACGAGTTGTTTCACGCGATGACGTCTCGCTTTTGTATATTCTTCCACGTGTATTTCTCTTTTCGTCGTTTTACTCTCTCTCTCTCTCTCTCTGTGTCTCTCTTTTTTTACATCGTTCTTCGCTTCTGCATGGTCGTCGTTGCTGTGTTCGCCTAATCACCGAACGTTCTACTAGCTAAACAAATTAAACGAAACAAAATGGAAGCCGAAGGTTCGCGTTGGCCGGCCTTGAACAGAGGGTTGGTGCTTGCAACAGAGGGTTGGAAAGTTAGAGAGGCTGGCTGAAGCTTTTCCGTCAATTTTCAGGCTTCAGAGAGGCTAGCTTTTTCTACTTTGCAACAGTGTTCGCGGATTATAATTTTTTCAGTGCATCCAGCGGAAATTCACAAAAAGCCCTCTTCTCGATGACTAGAAATATTTCGTCGGCGAGAAAGAGAGACAGATTTTGTTTGAAACGGAAAAAGTAACCTTAGGTTCGTTAAGTATTCTCGTACGAATGAAAAATACTTGAGAAATTTTAGCTGTACTTTACATGCGATGTGAAAAATTGAATTAAGCCGCTCGAAGTAATTTTTTTCCTCGACTTTCCTTTTTCGTTCCGGTAGAAAGAATTTTATCGAAGCAATGAAATTTTCTTTCGAGCCATGAGAATTATTTATCGATAGACTACCTTCCTCCTAGTGCTTCAACGTTAAAGTTCAACCTAAATATTAATATTCAACCTAAATATTTAGAGGATGTATAAGTGTTTGATATGAATTTTTTTTAAACGATAGGATAATGTAGCAATATACAGTATAATTATAGTTACATGTTATCTAGAATATATTTGTATCAGTGGTATATATTTGTGATAATTAGTTTGTAACATTTTTATTTATCTTGTATGATTTTGTTTCCTCTAATGCATATTTGTGTGACATTCAAACGCTTCGCTGCTTTTCGCTCAGCTTCTTCGTCGTTCTGCAGTTTCGTCCTGATTATGTATAAATTAAACAAATTCATAACAGAGTGTCGCGTTATGAATAAACCAGATAAATAAACGAATGTCAATATACAAACGATGTTCCCGACTCGTACGAGTCGAACCTCAATCAAGTTATAGGAAGCGTTCACGAAAGTTTAGGCCACGGTCCCCACGAAATATAAAACCAATGCAATTTCACAGGTGCAATAAAAAATTTTGCCAACTTCTGTCCGACTTGCTGGTAGTCACAAAACACGCCGGCTTCCATTCGGAAGTTTTCCTCATTTCGCTTCAAAAGTAAACCGGGAAATCTCTGGAAGACTTACGAACGGGACGCGTGGAACTTCGTCTTGCGTAGTTCCACCTAAATTCCAATTTCATTTCTACCAACGAGTCTTTGCCGAAAAAAAAAGATGGAAAAAATCAAATATTTTTGTACCATACTCTCCGATATTTTCCGCGATAAATACAAAGTTGCTCGAACTGTATATTTTTTTCCTTTAAATTTATAAAACAGAATCACCATCCTACATTATGTAGAATATTTATACGAAGAAAAAAAAAAGTTATCCGATATAAAACTAATTGGAGGGAAATACTTGTAGGACTAGGACGGTGAGATCAATTTTGCTTCGATCGGAAGGATAAGGGAGGTATTACACAGTGTGTCACGCAATTGCTATCAGTTTTACTTCCTCCAGAGTTGTAAAAAATTTGTTTCGCCACGATTAAATTGTTTCATCGCCGTGTCGATGCATTTGCGAAATCAATTTTTACTTCTGTATATTTGTTGAGTATATTGTAGAATTTTAATTTGCAACCGATATCATATCAGAGCGATAAAAAAAAGCTTGTACAAAAAGGTGGCTTAAAATGACCTGTGTAAAAGATTTAATTAATTACACGTGTTTTAAATAATTATACAGCCTGTCGCGATACAATCGCTAAACTTTTTAAAAGTTATCAAAGAGAAGGAGAATGGCTCTAATTTAAAGAATAAAATATATTTATATCCGTTTGTGTATACGGTATAAAAATGGGAAGTAAATTATTCGTACAATGTTAGATGTACGCTCCCGTCCATAACTCACCGGACACTTGAAGCTTTTGAATAAAAAGTTTATTGTACTAAACGTTCAGTAAGATCTTAAAAAGATAGTATTATTATAATTTAAGGTTCTGTATAATGTGAAAAATTAGTGAGCTGGATTATTTTATAACTACGATACAAACGTTTTTTTATTCTAAATTTGTCGAGTGTCCGGGGACTTATGACAGTGTTCGTACGCGATAGTGCATCGTTCAAATATCGCTGTACTAAAGCCTAAAGCATATAGTGAAGCATTGTACATATAAAGTACCAAGAAACATCAATGTACAATTTTACCAGCAAAAAAAAAAGAAAAGAAAAAAGAAAAAAAAATAGAAAATTACATTTCGTAGATCTGGGTTACACGTATCATTGCGCAAGAGAAAAACTACGGCAATAAGAAGTTGAACCTTGTTATACCATTCAACTTTTTCTTCCACCGCTTTTATCCGTTTCCAACCCAACCCAACGATACGATCTACCTCTGTTTACAATAATTCTGCACCAAAGTGCAAAGTCAATGGAAAAACTTCCCTCTAAGCCATAACTAACAGCCAAAACATAGTATTTTACGAAAACAGTACCTAAATCACGCCGAACCAACCCTATTATGTACCAATTACCATAATACGAGACTACATGAAAATTCAACCCCAAACCCAACATTTTGCCTCGATAAAGGCGTAAGTGATGTTGTGTAAGCATGGATAACGCAGGTTTCGCATAATGACGGTATAATTGAAACTCGTAAAACAAAACCAACAAGATTACGAAATTATAGAAATTTTATGAAATCGTGTGTCGCGAACCACGGACACCTATCGCCGTGGCCCGTGAAATTATTGTTCACCGGTGTCGGATTTTAACAAACCGGTTGGCTCTGCACGCCCACGATCGACGATAAGATCAGCAACAACGTGTAGCGTCGGTGTAGCACGCCATTCGCTAATCGAGCATTCCGGCGACCCGATTCGTCACGTTGTAACAACCGACAAACTCGATAACGCCACGTTGATATCGTGTAAAGCGTGATAATCGAGGTTGCTCGTACCTGGTGCGCTCCCATTGTAAAATTTCGAAACGCACCATGCGCCGTGGGTGTCGTTGATCCGCGATCGTAACCAACACGATACAGAAAATCGTCCCCACGTATCGGTGTGTAAAAGTCATTTTACGATATTAGGTAACCGGTAGTTTTTTTTATAGCCATTACTATTCGTTGTTACTCTTTGTCTACACCGTACTTTCCTCTTGTTTCTTCTTCCCGGTACCGTTTCCTTCTGTTTTCATGGTTCAGAAGTATCATTAATGGTATCGTAAGCGTTGTGTTGTTGCTGTTATTGTTATCGCAGTTATTGTTATCACCGGGTATTATCGTCGCAGTTTAGGGTTTATTCTCTCGCGTGCGTTCGGTTCTCTATGGAATCGTTTTGTTGATACCGTTTGTCGTTTTTCTTTTTTTTTCAGTCTCTGCTTCTTTTTAATGCTGCTCTGTTATGCACTGGTGGTTCGAAACGCTGTGTTATTGTGTTCCTTTTTATAATTAAACGGGTGTCGTGAATAGTCAACGAAGCGGTACATAAAATCCAGACACTTGGTGATTGGTGAAAAATTTAAGTTCTTTTCGATATCCGGTTGTTAACTCGATGACACGATATTTGGTAGGTTTTACGGGGATTTGATAACGAAATGTGTTTATTGCCAAGTCCACGCATAATTTTCTTCAGAGACTATGTTTTTAATTGAATTCTATATTTTTATCAATTCAAACGCTTCTTTTATTTCAAAATGAAAGTAAATTAACCAAGTAAATAAGAAATCGTAAAAATTTATAATTTTCTTTTTTTCTTCCCAAAAAAATACTCTAAGTTTTCACAATAGTTCTTTGAAACTTAAACAAGTTAACTATTTACTTAAGGAGTGCAAAGGGTTAAAAGACTTACTATTTTCTAAAACGTACCATCCAATTAATTCGAATACCGACTATAAAATAGCAAATATTAAGTTATAAGATCTAAACCTGAAAATAAATAGTATTTTATTATACTTCGTAATTGTTTCCATATTTGACTGTATTCTAAAAGTACGAATCCGAGAATAAAACTTATTAATATGCAGATTACCTTTTTTGCTTCGCGTGATAATTCTTTCACCACTTTAAACTACGTACATTAAATATTTGAAAATATTAAATTTATAGTTTCTCGTTGTTTCAAGATATCCTTCATACATTTTTTATCCATTATTACATACAATATTATCCACTCTAATCCATTTCAATACAAAATTCTCTTTCGTAAACATTCCAGTCTTCGCGCTCTGTAGATGTTACATTTTCTTCGATTTCAATTCAATTCTCTGTCTGTTTGAAATCAAGAAAAGAGTACCCACAAAATTGCTCTTCGAGAAGTTACCTACGAACGTTCACAACGTTCCGCTCGACGGGAATAGCTTGAAAAGTTCTCGAATAGCTTCGACATATTCAAAATCGGCGAGCGATCCTATGCATGACGGTTCGTCGAGTTAACCGGAGCAGCTCGCCAGAAAATAGGATTACGCGGAATCACGCGGTCCCATGGCATTCGATACCACTTCGGAGCCACGAAGGAGAGCACGCTCGAATCTTCGATACTCGAAGTGGCATCGAATCCTCGGAGATTCGAGGAAACAATGGAAATGCGCGCGTACGAGCAAATAGATGCATAAATTTCACATACGGTCGGTTTATACGTATACGTTCGGTAATCGCGTCCTTGGCCCTTCTCATCGAGAGGAAACCAATCTGGGATTATGACTAATGATGGTTAACCGTTTGCTCTATAACCACGAGTTACACGGATTAAACATTCGTTCCCGAATTACCATTCTCACAATGATATATTTCAGACATATTTGTAAAAAAAAAAGAAAAAAAATTGGTATACGAGATATGTATAATACATGTACGTCGACAATGTACGTCGAAATCTGTGGACTGTAAAGAAGTTTCAGACCCAACCGCTTTTTACAAGACGAGACAATAAAAGTTAGTAGCGAGGTATAATTATTTTATCGTCTATAAGCTGAGACCATTAAAAAGAGCCAAGTATCGTATAAACTAAAATTAGTCAACCTCTCTATTTTCAAATCAGTGCACTACTATTGTACAACTATTTTAAGAGTATCAATCGATAAGACAAGACACGATATAAATTATCGTTAAAAACTTAACGCAACAAATGTTTTCATAAAATTAACAGAAACTAACTATAACTTACTATAATAACTATAACTAAGAATAACTAATTATAACTTACTATAATAACTACAACTAACAATAACTAATTATAACTAACTATAACTAACTATAATTGACTATAACTATAACTAATTATAATTAACAATAACTATAACCAACTATTAGGTTATCCCGAAAGTTTCTTTCGTTATCTTCACGCAGTGACTTCCTCTAGCAACGTTTAAATAAATATTTAACCTTATTTGTTAAACGAGAGATGGAGGGAAAAAATAGAGCAGAATCCTATATAAAATAATAATATATTGTAAAACATATAATAGTATGCATCCATTATATATCAATAAAACGAAAGAAACTTTTGGGACGACCTAATATAACAAAAAATTCCAAGTTTCTTAAACACTTCCTAATTTTTTCACGTTTACGAAGCACAATTATTAAAAGAATAATACTCGGTACCTAAAAGAGATCAGATTACCAGAAACCTTATTCAAGAGCCTCTTCATTGTTTTTAAAAAATTTTATTTCGCCCAAGGTTCGACGACCGTAAGGAAGCAGCCCTTAAACGACGTACAACGTGCTTTTCGTAAAAAATCTACGGGTCCCTTGACGGTGCATCCTAGGAAGAGCGGTCCTTTTCCACGACAACGTTTAATGGGATGAAATTTATGGTTCAGGAGAGCAACCTTTAAAAAGGCAGTCCTTTCGACGTCGTTGGTCGTTTTTTTTTTTTTTTTTACCGCGAAAATTGCATTTGCCTGCCGCTCGTAAATCTCTCGGGATATTAATAATTGCAGAATCCTCCAGAAAAGGTTCATCCAGTTATCGTGTGGGAGCACCGTTGGTAAATTTTAAAGCTTTAATGAACTTTCGAGAAAGCGGATAATTTAGTTCGTAAACCTTCCAGACTTAGCTGTTTCGTTCTAATTTTGTCAACAGACTATCGATTACGAACGGAAACTATTATTACCCTGGAAAAATATCCTTCGCCTATATCCGCCTGTATATCATTTTTAATTTACTTCGTGATTCTTTATTGATAATCTCAATGAACCTACATCGTAGGTTTTTCAGACGAAATTATGTATCCAGATTTCTTTGATTATTACGCTCGACAATAATATACGACATATATTGAAACGCAAAAACTCCGAATCCAGATTTCTTTAACCCTTTGACTGCGGCGCGTTTTCGGAAGAATCCATCAATATGGACGCCGCGTTATTTGCACGTCAGTCGCTGCGACTGGGGTCGTCCACTGTCTACTGACTAAAAGAGTACCCGGAGATTTAATACCATTCTTAGGGTTTAGATACTGAAACTGATTAAAAATACTGAAACAAACACCGATACTTCGTTCCTATGCTATTTAACTTGTTATATTCCATGTTAAATCAATCGATAAAACATTAAAGATGTTATAGTAAAAAAATGCAGAGGACGTATATTTACGGCTTTCGTATATATTGATGGATACGCGAGGGCGTATATTTACGGCTTTCGTATATATTGATAGACTTGTGAAAGCGTATATATACGCCTTTAGCAGTCAAAGGGTTAACACGTTGAGCGCCACGTCAGCCATCGGTGGCTGACACTAGACTTTCCGTTTAGGCCGCGTCAGCCATCGGTGGCTGACACTAGATTTTCTGTTTAGGTCGCGTCAACCATCGGTGGCTGACAGCGTGTAACATGAGAACTATAAAATTTTACACTATTTTGCGGAATTACACAAAATTTATTTAAAATTTACTTAATTTGGTATTATTACAGTATTAATGGGATCGGAAACACCGGCCCTTCAATACCAGTGCGTATAAGCGGCGCTCGTGGCCTGAACGGGATTGTCTTAGAAATACGCGTGGCGCTCAACGTGTTAAACAGTTAACTGTGGCGATCTCTTTGCAAAGCGCGCACCAGTGTGCGTCGCGATAATCAAGCAACGACGGATATAGTTAGCTCTCAGGAAGTTACGAATCCAACTAAAATTATTTCTAATTTTTATTTGTCTGTTTTATTTCGTCTTGACCTCTAAACATTTTAAAAATATTAAAATTTACTATAAAATTGAATATAGTTTAGTTTTCGAAAAAATTACAATTTAAATATCAAATTGTAACAAAGTTTCACGCACGACGAATGTAGCCGTCGTGACACAAAATTCTGCCACATCTCCATCACGGATATAGTCGTCGAACACACTTAACCGGTTAATAATTATACTCGACAATAATATATAACACATTGAAACGCAAAACGCAGAAACCGGTTAACGTACGCCAATGGAACGACTGATTGTCTGTTGGGATCCTCGGATGTAGCTCCAACGCTTCGTTTGTGACACAAGAATATTTACTGTCGACGCCCGCAAAGGATGGTACAAAAAAGCTCTACTCTATTGACGCGCATCGACTTATAACCGAAAATTCGCGTAGAGAGGGTAGTGGTGGCTCTTAGTTTAGGTTCGAGTCACACGGACTTTTTCCTTGTTTTTGAGTTCGGAGTGACCAACGACTTAGTCACGGAATCTTAGTTATCTGTTTAACATGATTCGGCGTGTATACGTAGGTTGGTCATCCAACGTGTCTCATACTCTTCTTTCGACCCTCGAATGATCGATCACTCGATTACAGCGCGTAATTCGCTGTAATTCGCAAAGGGAGGGGTCGTTGCATAAACGTCTCGAGGAGATCGCGTTCTCCGCCTCGTTCAAATGTAATATTGCTCGTAAGGGACGTCAAGCAAGGCGTTCACGGTAATAAAACTGCTGTTTCGCCGCAGTCGTTCTTGATTGTTTCTTTGATCCTCTTTGCTTTGGATAATAAAAAAACCTTGAATAAAAAAGTAAAAGAAAAAGAGAGAAAAGAAAAGAAAAGAAAAGAAACGTCGTAATTCAGCCACGTCAGAAACGTGATACGATAATTTAAAAATAAAAGCGAAAGATACGAAAAGAAATGGGAGAAGACAAAAAAAGAAAGAGACAAGTCGGACGAGATAAGGATGACATCGTGGAATTCTGAAGGCATACGCGACTGAAGGTTTACTCTTTCACATTCGCCTCGTTAGCCTCCTTCCGATCCTTTGGTTCGAGAACTCGTGGAACTTGCGAAAGCTCTTTCCCCGATGATCGTGGCAAAGATTCGAGCCCTAGACAGCTTGACAGAAAGGAACCGGAACGGAAAATGTGTGCCGGCGCGAATACGAATGGTAGATTAGTCGACGCTGAAGCGTGACACAGTTTATCGAGAATTACTGTCGGGGAAGGAAAGTAGGAGTTTGAGGACACGTGGCCGCTTATGTCAGCATTTCACTTTTGATCGTCTGTCAGGAAGGATTGAGCGATGTGTATCGTGATTTTTAGCGATTCCTTTTTCACTTGGGAATTTTGTAATGGAATGTTTCGCGATCGAAAATTGGAGATGTATTTGGTACTTGATTTTTGTATCGTGGAATTATTTGCATTTTAAAGTGCATTTTAAAGTGCATTTTAAATTGGGGTGAAAATAAAAGTAGTAGGAATAATTGAAGTTGTAACAGATAAGTTAGGAGAATTGAACGATACGTATTAAGATCAAAGACGATGATGTATTGTTAAATTATTTTGTTTGAAAAGAGAAATATTTTATATTAAAGACATTATGTTAAATTATAACATTATATTAAATTACAGTATTATATTAAATTACAACATTATATTATATTACAACATAAAATTATATTAAAGACAACATATTTGAAAAAAATTTATTAACGCAAGAAATAAAATCGTTAACGAGTCTACGGTGTAATTTTGATTACACTCGAATGTAAGTGAGAAGAGAAAAATGTATTCATCTATCAGTTTGATTTTAAACTTTATTGGATTTTCGTTTCAATTCTACTCTTCCATTAAACTTATTTCATAAATATTCCTCTTTTAAAATGTTTAAATATTTTTCCTCATATTTTTATTCGTTAAAATTTGTTAGGTATTTCTTAATTAAATATATTTTCTTGTGTTTCGTTTTCTGTTTTAAATTCTTGGAAAAGGTATAAGATATATCGAAGATAATTTTAAATCGCGTGTAATAAAAATTAATCATTACGAAATTCGTTTATTCGCAAAGTTAAAGATTTCATAGAAAAAATTTCAATTACAGTTAGGTAACTCAAGTTCGCTCTCTGAGAGGAACTCGAAATAATCGTCACTTAGTTTTCTTCGTATTTATTAATCTCCAACCTTAATTCAATTCCGGAAACTCACGTTTACTCGACGAGAATGAAGAAACGTTTTCAGGTTGTACACGGATTCGTAAGGAAGTTCGTTCGCGGAAACTTTCAGTTCGACGCCTCGCGCTCGCGTAAAATTTCCCTTTGCTTCACGCCAGAATTTCCAAGCAACGCGTAACAGCGAACATAAAGTCTTACGCGAATCGTATCTTGTATTAAATTATTTCAATTTGAAGTTTTACGATGGCAAAGCAGCAGTAAAATTCATATTACCGTAAGGATTTTATTATGCCATTTAGTTGCAAAAAAAAAAAAAGAAAAAGAATATTAACGAATAATATTTTTAAACATCATTTCGTATTCAGTATCCATTCATCCGTGTTTTACGATAAATAATTAATTTACACATAAATTTGTTTTCCGCAAAATTTACAGAAATCATATTAATTTCCATATATTATATATAGAAATAAAATTCAGTAAATTATTTATTAACCCGTTTGGTACCAATTATTTCGTATAGAAATCTGTGAGCAGTGTTTCAAGTTAACTCATAAAAAATATAAATTTAACATTAATATATTTATTTCAACGTAAATAGCTAAGAATAAGCGAAATATAGTTCTTAAGCAAAAATCAAAAACTTGGTCGCACTTTGTTAAATTAAAGATCCTAGCAAAATTTTTAACTTCTTATTTTATAAGTTAATAGCAGCGTTTAATTCCGACTGAAATTTTTAATAAAAATAACTTCTTGGAAATATTTTTAAACGCGTTCTACGATCATGTTACTGAAACGTTGATTCATCTCCATTAAGCACGTCAGGATACTGTCGGATTGAAAGTCTTGCAGAATACGCAGTCTTGCAAATTAGCATTCGACCTGCGAGCGAGATATACGTTGACTGGTCACGTTAAAAGATGTATGTTCGCGAAGATGTGCCACGGTGATTTATAGGTTTCCCTACGAGGTGAATCTGTCGTTTGTTTTAATTAAAACGCGGCATAAGGACACTTACAAAGATTCATTGTATACATCAATTTATAGGTACCTTTATAACTCGTACTACGACATAAACAGTCATTTATTTCCTATGATAAACGCATAATTCTTTATAAACTTAATTCCTTCAAAACAGATTCACGGATAAGTAAAAATAAAAATGAAAAATCTTGCATAATCGAATACAATTTTACCAATAGAAAAATGAAACAAATTCTGATAACCTTCGTAACTTAACGGTGAATTAATGAAAAATATTTATTTACCCCACTATCTTAAATCTATCTTAAATTTTATATTCGCCTTGATGATACATAAACGAACGCGAAATACTTAGAGACATAAAGGAATTGACGCCAAATTTCGAATAACTCTGTTGAACAAGCCAATTGCGGTATTTATGCGACGGTTTAATTAATATTTACTTATGCGAACCAGATCGCCAGCTCGTAAATTTGTAGAGAGCGTTAAATTGGTTTTCGGTGATTAACCAAACACCTGTTGATTTAGTGTAACATTTTGAAACTCACTGACAATGCACGCGCGCATTATTACCGTAATAGATGGACGCTGGACAGAAAGTGCAGGACGGCTGTTTGGTGTTGTTCATGGAACGTTTTTCCGCACTTTGTATTTTTCTTTAAATTGTCGCTGGGTTTTTTGAGCTGTCTTCGTCATGTTCACAGGGAAACGTCTGGCAGCAGCTTCTCTCTTTCCACTTCATCCTGGAGTTGGTCAACACCATTCCGTTCACCATCACGGTGAGTCATTCAGTTTGGAAATTTTCTATATATTATTCTTTATTAATTTAGTATATCTTTTTTTCCTGCCTATTATGTTTGAATACGGGATGAGCATGTTAAGTAAATTAAACATTTGTAGTCTTCAGTTACAATAATTTATGTTCACGCAAACATTGACTAGCAATGACCAAATTTAATATTCTTCGTGTAGTAATAAATAATTTTATAATGTAATGAATACGTTCATTATTGCTATAAAATCACGCAGGAAATGTTCTGTGTGACTTAAGCTGATTGATATTAAAAAATTGAAAAATTGAATTTTGTACAAGATCGTACATAAAATGTTATATAGCTAAATTATGTAAGTTTTCGTGATAGAAACTAAAATATCTCTCGCTCCGTTGTAGCTAATAATCCTAAAGGTTGATGCGACACGAAATAAGAAAAATAAAAAAAGAAATTTAACTTGGCAGAAATAGTGATCGTGCTAAAAAAAAGAAAAAAAAAAAATATAAAAATAATTAATCATACAAAATCGATAACATATCAACCTATCCTCTTTAAAACTGTGTACAATAAGGTAACAAAGTCGAACAAAAAATAAACAAAAAGATGAAAGTAGATGTCACACATTTAAACGTTATATCGCGAAGATCGCTAAACAATTTGCTTGTTATATTTTCCAAGCGTCCGGATGGACTACATAAAGCCATAAAACGGTTCATTAAGGCACGGTTTGATAAGAAGGACGCCGGAAAAGGTTTTCCAAGCGTTTGGAGTCCACGGCCGGCAATAAAACGAACTATATCAACCGTGTGATTCCTTGTGAATTCCATTCCACCGGGCAAACGATAGAAATCTGCGCGTTTTACGTTCCTCCGGCACGCAATAGCAGGAGGTTCTAATAGAGCTTTATTTCGTCGAACCTCGAGCCACAATGTATGGCCTACCGGACTCGGCTTCCGTTAACGAGCCACCATGGCGAAAGAGTAGAGAACTTGTTGCTTTACATTGACTCGGTTCAATATACACTGTCAACGTATATACCGACACTGGAATTCCATTTCTCCGAGCTATGCCAAGTTAAACGATTGTAACATGATTTCTCGGCTGACGATAAGAGACTTGTTGCGATAGAGATTAGGAATTGGTATCGTTGAATTTCGAAACTTCTGCGATCGATAATATTTTATTTAATATCATTGTTACTATTTCTTTTTTTTTTTTACATATTTCGGCTAGGTAGCTTTAACGTTGCTAGTCTTAACTTCGTTGAAGGTATTTTGCAAATTTTCCTTCGCAATTAATCTTTGGTTACTTTCAACTTTCTACTTGGTAGTTAAAATATTTGGACTGATAGTTATTAAACATATTGAAATTACAAATGATATAACTGAATAACAAAATCGCTAATTTAATTAAATTCTATATTTATATAAATAATACTACGGAAGAAATAAATAATACTAATATGAAATAAAATAAAGAAACATAATCAATTATAAAAAATATATTAAACTTTATCGAATTATATATATGAATTATTCATTCTATAATAATAATTTTATTATTTTTTTATAAAATATATCCCTCTATAAATAAAAATTAATCTTGAAAAAAATATAATTAATCCATAATTTACTAATATAATAATAATTTAAAATAACTATTATATCTTTGATATCACAAATCAATATTTTAAATTAAACGTTTGTTTTAATGGTAAATTATTTACAGACAGTACTGATGATAAAATATAAAGAAATAAAATTAAATTAAATTAAATTAAATAAACGTTGCTGGTCTTAGCAAGATTCAGTGGAAGTAGTAGAAATCAATGGTTAGGCCGACATCAGCCGCAGTAGTACGAGTCAATAATTCGAGTCTGTACTAACGACTATGGTTAGCATTGATTTTTTTTTCTCTCTAACTAGTTGCTACGTATTCTTCAAAGATTGTTCTATAATACACGATAATTGAATTTTTAAACGAATGAAATAATATTTAACTTATGGTTGTTTATGTTTCCCATTCTATCGAACAAGTAAACTAAAGGTTTTTAATTACAATTTAATGTGCTTTTGTACGATTTAAACATCGTACACACATCTTTCGCACACCTTAGTGTATCGATCACTACTCTATTTGGACTGAGCCTGATATAAACGGTAATAGGGTTTAACAGCATCAGAGGATTGCGCTTTGGAATCATTAGTTACGTGTCACCTTGCTGGCGTTCCAGCGAGACCACTAAATTCCAAGTCATCGCACTTTGTAGCCGGTTGTAAACCATTTGTTCTAGGCGACGTAAATAAATTTGCCGCTGAGAAAAGTGTACGCTGTTGGCAACAAGTATGAAACTATTTGAAGTGTGTTTCACGATGAAGATAGTTAACGATTATTCTTGCCGCGGTTAAGATTCCATTTAGCTGATAGTAAATACAGGTAGCCCTCCTACAACACGGCATCCTATAACACGGTTTCGCTCTAACACGATAAGAAAATTGCAAAAACCTTTGTACAACACTGTACTTCTATAGCCTTCTATACATACATTTATATTTTTAATAAAAATTAAGTTATTTGTGTAAAATTGAAAAAAAATATTTGTTTTTAATAAGTTTTCGGAACGTAACCCCTCTTTTTGTACTGGCTCTGGGTCTCATACGACACGGTTTCACGCAACACGGCATTTTCTAGGAACCAATCTACCGTGTCATAGGAGGGTTACCTGTACTTGAGAATTGTTTTAATGTAACAAAAAAATAAGTTCGGCTTCAGTCGTTCATTTTCTGGGTCAACGTGTGCAATATGCGAGAAGAGTATTCGCGACTTATGATCGTGGCTTGTACTTTGCAACGTGTTTCACTTTTCAAGAGAATTTCCAGATATTTTCGTTTCTTTCTATAAGTTAATAAGCATCGACGATTATGGTTCAGCATTTCAAATTTCTAATTTCGAGTTCCGAGTTTCAAACTTGGAATCTTAGATAACAAACTTCGAGTTTCGTATTTAATGCTTCAAATTGCTATTTTAAATCCCGAGTTTCGTATTTGACATTTTCAATCTCAGATTTTAATGTTACCAACAAAATTTGTTATATATTTTCTTGCTTCCAACGAAGTGTTAAATGGACGTTATGTGTCAGGCTCATACCGAGGAAACAGCGGACGTTAACGGTTCTGTGTTTGACGCAAGTTGGTTCTTCGACGTGAACTGTGTAACCTTTGATGTTAGGAAAGTGACAACAATAACCAAACTGATTGTTCTTGCACGCGTTTACAACTGTGTTCGCAAATACCTGAGTTCAACGAAATGTAAATTAGACACTTAACAGTGCGAGGAAACTGTTACCGCGTTGTAAACTGTAAACGGTCAAATTATTTGTAAATTGTAACCCATCGAGTTGAAGAAAAATATCGTCGCGACAGACTTTCTCACTTGCATCTTTGAAACGAATTTTTTCTCCCTTCTAAATTACAGAATCGTATAATTTAATATCACGATAATATATAATAACGATTATTAAAGAACGTTTGAACAAAAATAAAGAATATAATTTTATTACGCGAAACCTTAACACTAGAATTACCGAAGTCAAAATGACTGGTTCATAATTTCTTATAGAAATTTTATAAATTTACAATAATGTAGTTTTGGGGATTTTCCGTTATTTCTTGTAAAAAATATGTGCAAAGAATCCTTACACTTTTTTATTTTATTTTTAATATTTAATATTTACTATTTAGATTAGTATTTTAATTTTAGTCAAAACAACTGGTTCATAATTTCTTACAGAAATTTTATAAATTTACAATAATGCAGTTTTGTAGATTTTCCGTGATTTTTTGTAAAAAATATGTGCAAAGAATCGTTACCCTTATTATAGATATTTTTTCAAATACCTTTCATTTTCATTTCTTTGGTATAAATAAGTCTACTTTAATCGCCGGTAGTTCTAGTATTAAACAAATATATAGAAAAATCTAGTCTTAATCTTACTCTTAAGTCGAATGCTTTTTTATTATTAAATGTATACAAATTATTAAATAACGTTGCAATCAATAATAAGCATTAATTTATGTTCACAGCTACTTTATCCACCAATGCGAAACCTCTTCATTCCGGTGTTCCTAAATTGCTGGTTGGCAAAGCATTCTTTAGAAAATATGTTCGTAAGTAATCAATCTATATTACTTAATTTTAAACAGTCGATTTTCGTTTCCTAATTTTATTATCGATGCTCGTGTTTCAGAACGACCTACACAGAGCTATGCAGAAATCTCAGTCAGCTTTAAGTCAGCAGTTGATGATCCTTAGTGCTACGTTACTGTGCCTTGTCTTTACTAGGTGAGTCGATCTACAAAATTATTAACCCGAATTTTGTCTGCTTATCGGAGAAAAAATTACGATTGATTACAGTTTTTCACTTTGATTTAAAAATATTTTAACTAATAATTACCGTAGATGGATCGTGGTGTCGCTACAGTAATACAGTAATCAAATTTAACACTAGATTTACGGAACCCGTCAATTTGACGCGATTCAGATTTCGTGCTTGAGTTTAGGAATCATGCGTGCGGAAAATGTAAACTCGAAATGAAAATTATATAGAAAAATGTATTAAATAAATCTCTGCTTATAGAAATGTATTAATTCGAAGCAAACCGAACTAATGATATTACAAAAAATTTGTATTTCAATGTAACCATCAAAATGATTCAATCAACGCCCGTAAACCTAGTGTTAATAGTGCAGTGATAACTAAACAAAATTAATTTTTTTACACAGTCCCATAGAGGGTTAATTATATTCTTTTATAATAAACATATACACGTATTAACAACACGCGATCGCGCTGCGTAGCACTTTCCGACATAAAACGGAAGAGGCACGATCGTGTCGTATAACACTTTTGAACCGTACTTCTGAAATGACCCCGTGGCACTCGAACGATTAAAATTCTGTCCGCGTGCCGGTTAACTTTTCCTTCAACTTCTTAACCATCCTGTCCTTAGCCATTATTTAAGCGTCGAAGGAGGGGAATGTAGTTTCTAAGTCTTCGAAAAAATGAAGGTTTCGGCGTCGAGTTTCGTATTCCTCGATCCTCGAGTTCGAAGGATTACTGGTTAAACGTTTTAACCATCGCAACCAAGCTTCTCTATTTTCTTCTCTTTTCGTAGTTTTCTATCGCTTCGCTATGGCATTCTGCAACGCAAGTTTTCACAAAGCGCGTGTTGCGCAGCTTGCATACAAGTCGTATTACATTATCCGAATAACGAGGAAACTTTGCCAATCAAAACAGTCGCTTCCATTTACGAATTCGCAGGTTGGTTCGGCCTGTGTAACGATTTCGATAGAGGGAAGATAACTCGTGGGAGCTTTTTCTTCGATCCAAGAACTTTTGAATCGAATTTGTAACGAGTTTTTATGTTCGAGGTAGGATTTTACAGTGGAAAGAAAATTAGTGGTCAGAGCGATGTCTGTCGGAGATTCGATGTGTTATTAAATACGGATAGCTTACAGGACCCGAAACGAGTACATATTCGTGTGTTTTGACTTATGCACTGTTATTAATCTGAGATTTTTAAGACGATTAAGATTTTATATTGATCGACTAAATTGTGGTAAAGTATATTGATTAATGCAGATTTTTGAGATAATTGTGGTAATTAATAATTAAGTAGAAACAATATACTATTATTAATTTGAGATTTTTAAGACGATTAAGATTTTATATTAATCGACTAAATTGTGGTAAAGTATATTGATGAATTCAGATTTTTGAGATAATTAAGGTAATTAATAATAATATAGAAACAATGTACTATTATTAATTTGAGACTTTTAAGACTATTAAGATTTTATATTGATCGACTAAATTGTGGTAAAGTATATTGATTAATTCAGATTTTTGAGATAATTAAGGTAATTAATAATTATGTAGAAACAATGTACTATTATTAATTTGAGACTTTTAAGACGATTAAGATTTGATATTGATTGTCTAAATTATAGTAAAGAATATTGATTAATTCGGATTTTTGAAATAAACCCTTCTGAGAGTCTTAGAATTTGGGTAATTAAGATAACACGGTAACGTTTTTAAAACAGCTTTCTGCGAATCGAGTCGAAGGGGAACTTAAGTTGAACCGTAAACACGGTCGACCGATTGTAAACGCTAAAAATAAGGTTGCAACCGTAACTGGAAATAGCTCGTGTGCAGTAACCGATTGCTTGATAGTTTCTTCTTCTATATATAGAACAAAGTTTTCTACTATGTCGCTTTGTGGTTCATCGAAAAGGCGCGAACAGTCGATAGTTGGCCGTCTTCGAAACGGAACAGGCTACTTTTAACAGCATGTCAAGGTAGCTTAACGATTGTGTTTCATGCACTGCGTGCGTTTGATGACAAAATTGACGAAATGATGAGGTTTACTACTGTAGGATCAGAAATTTATTTTAATCAGAACGAGGCAGCGGAAATTGGTAAAGTGGAATAATTTATCGTATGATAGAAAAGTAATGTACAAAAAGTAGCGTATATCGAAATGCCTTACCAGTGATTGACTTAAAAACTAAAACTATGTTTCCTCGGCTCTTTTATACTATTTTCCACCTAAAGGCCAATCCAATCGGAAACAAGGTCCCATCGTATCGACGCGGCCGAAAACTTAAGACCTAGGTTTTATCAGGGGTCTCTTTCTCTCACACACACCAAGACATTCTCTATCCACAATAGTGTGTTTTTATTGTATTTGAACCATCATCTAAGCCACGAGTACGACTCGTGATTGTAAGGCAAAGGGTTAAGAATATAAAGAGCCCAGTTTCCTCTTTTGGGTGTTCAGGTCAGCTCAGTTCGTAGCCGTTAAAATAAAGTTGCGTTGAAATATATAAGAGAAACTTTTATTCAATCAATCATTTCCATTGATATACTTCAATAATTAACCCCTTGCCGTACTTTGACGAGACTGACTCGTGATCACAATTTTGGGCCAAACACGAGTATCACGAGTGAGACTGGTGGTCACAATATCGGGTCAAACGTGAATATCGCGAGCGAGACTCGTAGTTACTGTTTCGGGTTAAACATTAATGTCACGAGTGAGACTCGCCGTGTCAAATTTCCAGATAATGGCTAATGAAAACGAGGGCTAAAGCTTAAACAATCTTAGCAATAGCGTTCGACGAGCATCGGCCGCTATGCTTTTGTCTCGGATTTTGGCCGACTAAATGGTACGCCAACGGGTTAAGACTAACCCTCATCCTAGTAATATATTCTGGACTTTACATCCACGGGTACGTGAACACCATAGTTTACGTTCGAGGACCACGCGTATCGGTTCCATCAGGATTCCAGGGTGTCGTCCGTGTCGAGCGTAATCCACGACTTCGCAATAATACTGTTTATCATAGCTTTGCAGTATTTTCTTTCCTTTCTTTTTTTTCTTTTCTTTTCTAAAAATTATAAATTTGTGAAACTGCGAAGATACGTTTATATTACTAGTAAATGCTTATCGATTAAATATGAGTTATGTTTAAGCTACGCAGTCTGATCGCACATATGTTCGTGCCAAGAGAAAAAAAGATTAATCAATTAGATTATTCGTGACGGACGTTTAGAAGCGAATATTTCATCAATTATTTCCTCTCTAAATTCAGCATTAATTAAACTATCCCAGAATATATAGAAATGAACTATCAATTAATAATTTTATTTCAAATTTTCTATTTAACCCATTCCATTTGACATTATAAGAAAACATAAAAATAAACCAAACCACGAATAACAAGATCGATCTTTAAAGTTTCCATTATTGGCAAAATTGAACCTCTACGTCCCTCAATCTAGATGCAAAGTTGCCAGCCTGTAAACGCACGTTCATCATTTTCTATCAAACCCCATTAGATCGTTCTGAAAGCTCGTTCAAAAAGTTGCACGTTCCGCTCCGTAGAACGCAATATTCCAAGGAACTAAAAATTACTAATTAAAATCGAAGAATAGCTAAGAACAGCTAACAATAGCTACAATTTCACATTCGCATCAACCCCTTCAATTCTCCTTTCATTTTCTACTCGTCTATAAATCTTTCTCCGACGAGACCGTGTTCGCGTTCGAATTATTAATCCAATTGTCCACAGAATCGCCGCTCGAACGTGACATTTTCGTCAGATCCGCGCAAAATGTCAGTTCCCTTGAACTCGTGCAAAGACGCGCTTTACAAAACCTCGCCTGCCCTTTTTCGACGAATGACGGGAACTTTCGTTAACGAAGAAACAGTCGAGGCCATCGCGGTGTGTATCGGTTGCGATAACACTTTCTCCGGTATCGCTCGTCGACACTCGCGTTGGTCGTTCGTAATACGGTTCTACGACGACCATCGTTTCATTCGTCTCGTATCGTCTCGTTCGTAAAGTCTCGCGAAAGGAACACGCGGTTCCAATTAATTAAAATACAATAGATCAAACTACCTTTGACACTCTCTTCGGCTCTTTCCACCGGCGCTACTATGGCAACGTGTGTAATTTTCTTCAGAGGTTAAGTTTCAAGCTGAATTCAGTATTTTCGTGGATTGAAAAAATTGTTTTATCGTAAAGTAAAGGAAATTAACATAATGAATACAAAATCGTAAACATTCGCAATTTTTTTTCTTCTTTATTTAATTCAAAACTGCACTTAAAGTTTTCAAAGTAGTACTGTAATGCGTAAAAAAAGCGTGTAAAGAGTTGACACAGTTATAAAAACAGGGTATTATGCGTTGATGGAAATATGACGAGAGGTACTCCGCTCGCTCTTCCTATTCGCGTTTGTTTCTCATAATGAGCGTGATTGTTTCGGCGAATGACAAAAATACGGGTATCCTTTCCTTATAACTGTGTTAAAAAAAGGTGGATCTATTATATTCTAACCAATTTTTATAATTATACAGGGTGTTCGGTAACTGGTGGTACAAGCGAAAAGGGGGTGACTCTACGTGAAAAGATAAGTCGAAAATATCGAATAAAAATTTTTCGTTCGAAGCTTTGTTTTCGAGAAAATCGATTTTGAATTTTGGCCTAGTACACGCGCACTTGATCATGTCTCGTTATAACGGATCTCACTGTAGATCATTGTCTCGATGGGACATATTAAGCAGTAAATTACGAAGTAATCACAAAGTTTATTATTACAGAAACTGGTGAAAATGTTGCCCATTCTTCTGAAACAATGATCCACGGTGATATCCGTTATAACGAGACATGATCAAATGCACGTGTACTAGGCCAAAATTCAAAATCAACTTTCTCAAAAACATAGCCTCGAACGAAAAATTTTTATTCCATATTTTCGACTAATTTTTTCACGTAGAATCACCCTGTTTTCGCTCGTACCACCAGTTACCGAACACCCTGTACAACCACAAAGTAAAATTTATGCCTTTATAACCAAAAGATCCGCATTCCTTCCACTCGTCATCTTTCCAGCAACGCACAGTGTTTTTGTCATTCGCCGAAACGATCGTATCCATCAATCGGATTGTATTCTCGCGTTGCAAACAGTGCACGGACAGTATCACTGTCGGAAAAGCGGAGTAGCTTTCCGCGAGACTTCTTGTGCACAGCGCACAGTACGTAATATCATCCTAATATCTTCGCAATATCTTCACAATGTCTTGGTAATATCTTGGTAATATCTTGGTAATATCTTCGCAATATCTTCGAAAGAATCACGATCGCGCCACGAAAAGGTGAAACCTGCCTGATTGACCCAGATCGCAATGTGGGACAGATGTTAATAAGTAATCGTGGCGGCTCGTGCAGATGGATTGGTATCGCCATCGATCGTTCTGTTTCATTATTTACAGTGTAATTCTAGAACGGCGTACTTGTAAGCTCGCCCTTGCCACCGTAGCTCGAACGGCTGCGACAAGGGCGGCCGGATGTCCCCTATCTGCTGCCCGATCTTGGTATTATTCGGAAGTCGTTTCTCAAACGGAGGAACGAGGCAAGGCACAACGTACGTTGTCACGGTTCGCCTCTGTTCTGTCGTTTAGCGGTGGAATATTTTAGGAACGCAAGTGTGCGACGAGGAGTGGCTACCTACGTTTAGCTAGACAGGGGTTTCCGAATTGGGTACGTCGGAGACGATGCGGAAACTTTGGGAATCGTTGTCGCCGTCGCGATGGTTCGTTAAGTCGATGGTGAAGTATTTTTGGGAAGGTAACTTCGAGACGCTCGAGTTTTTGAAGTTCTCGAGATTAATATTTGAGAAACGATGCGGAGAAGTTGGTAAACAAGGTCTTGGATTTCTTGGATGAATATTTTAGAGGAATAAATGTAGGATAAGAAAAGGAATCCTTTATGATAAACGGAAAGACATGGAAAATAATGAAAATTTCAGTACGAAGAGTACTTCCCAAGGAAATCTAGAAATAGCAATCGATTAAGTTGTATTCATCTTATTAAATAACGTGTATCCTGTCCTAAGAGAGACATACAGGCGGCCCTCGGCTTTCGCACATTTTTAAAGATTCAACAGTTTAATCCTCTGCGATCTGATTCCCCTCTCGGGGGACATCAGAGTAGCCATCAGATTGCAATGTTGTCCGGATCAAGAGAACAAAACAGTTTCAGTCTTGCATTAGGGCGTGCGTCAACGTGTTGTGTGTTTTACTAATTTATCTGTTTAAGTTTAAATATTTCGCCCTTATAAACTGATAAATATGAGTTAGAAACGGAAAAACTGCACTGTTACGTTTAACTTTATTATATATACATATATAGAGTTTTTGTTTAAATTACAGTTTGTAAACGTTTAATTAACAGGAATAAAGTTTAGGTGAGCGACTATGACGCGTAATAAATATACAATCAATCTCACACCAATTCTTTAAGTACACAGCGCATTCGTTCGACGCTCTCTCAACACCCTGTTCAACTCTACCCTGCGCTCTCCTCAACTCTGCCCACGCATCGACCCATCGTCCGTCCGTTGGGCCCGGTCCCCGTCCGTTACGCCCTCTACCGCCCTCCATAAACCAAAAGTCCTTAAAACTACGACACTACACATATTGATAGATAAATATTAGGTTGTCCCAAAAGTTTCTTTAGTTTTATTAATAAGTAATGGATGCATAATATTTTATGTTTTATAATATATTATTATTTTATTATATATATTATATTTGTAATATATTATATATTATTATTATTTATATAAGATCCATTTTGCTCTGTTATCTTCCTTCATCTCTCGTTTAACAAATTAGGCTGCATGCTTACATGAACACTGCCAAACGAAGCCACTGCATGAAGATAACGAAAGAAACTTTTGGGACAACCTAATACATTAAAACAGTTTTTGGAGCATATATTTTTACATCCCTCTGCTTTCGAGCATTCAACATTCGCACACACTTTCAGAAACCAATTATGTGCGAAAGTCGAGGGCCTACTGTATATATTTTAATTACCGTGCTTTTAACTCGTCTCGAAAACACTCTCGAGCTATTTTCGTGCTCGTCGCATTATTTCTAATGCAGTATAAATGTAAGAAACACCGAGTTGATAACATTAATTCGATAACAACGTTGCGAACTTACGCGTGCAGCTCACACACAGACGTATAAACAGCACGTTACGGTTGATGAGCGAAATTTATTATCTTCTGGTCCGGTTATTGTGTCGGGCCAGACGTTATCTATTTCACTGTCACCGAGAAAGTAGCTTGACGTTCGCCTTACGTATGGCTTGTCGAGCTTACAAGATGTACAGAGAACGATGCACCTTGTTACAACGGCTACTTGTGGAGTTTGCTGGTAACAAGGCTTGCTGTAATCTGTGTTCCAGGAGTTGAACAGAAGAGGAAACGCTTCTCGATAATCGATATTGATAATGCGACGGAATTAGTAGACACGGAATGAATAAAATATGTTGTAGACGAGTATCGTTTCTTCGGTTGAAATTTTGTTCGAAGAGAACAAGAAAATTCACCGGCGAAGTCTTTTAAAGAAAATTATCATATTTTCTACTTTCAATTCATTTATAATTTATAGATACATTATTTATATATGTTATTCATTTATAAATATGTGAATATTATTTTTAAAGCGTACATACGGGATTTGGTTTAAAATTAATAAGCAGCTGTGCCAGAAGTGAGGAGGTTAATGAAGTATTTTAAAAAATAATGACGACAGCGAGTATGATAAAAGTATTAATCAGAATCTCAAAATTAAATCGCAATCTAGAAAAATATTTCACAAGATATATATATATATCTCGCAAAGTTTCCCACAATTTCGACCAGAAATTATTCCAATAAATCAGGAAAATCGTTTTCCGACCAACTTAAGAATCGCGTAAAGCACGTTACCTTAATCCTCTAAAAAACTTCCTCTTTTCAAATATTCCCTCGACCTACTGAATTCAAATTTTCAATCTTAATTCGTTCACTTTTCATACCGGGTGTATCTACAATTGCTTTTTTATCTCCTCCATTTGATCTTCGAAATTTTTCACGCGAGCAATTTATCAGTTTCAAAAAATCCTTTCCCAGTTCCGATTAATGCAGAATAAAATACTTCTTCAACCTTTTGCTTCAAAAATTCAACAATTATTCATTTCATCGATTACGGAGTCTACAAATTTTACCGATATCGTTGGCGAAAAATTCAATCGAGTAGCAATTTTTTCGGATGGAATATAAAACTGCGATAACGAGAATTCGCCGAAATATGTGACCTGTCGATCCCGTTTCTCTGGATCGCAGTGAAATTACACATAACACCTTGACAGGCGTGTATTTATAGCGCGAACCAGGTAGATCCATCAAAATCTTCGGCCAGTTTATCGAACTCCGATAAATTCTGTACACCCGATTCAATAATATTTCAAGCGAAGACCGACAACTCGATCCATTGACTTTTAGCGTTCTGGCCGACAAAAAAAAAAAAATCTGTCGTATTATCTCAATCGATGCCAAGCGATCCGTAATATCGACACCGTGGCAATAATAACAGTACGAGGCGTGCAAAACGATTTTGATAAACGATACGCTTTCGAAAAAGCTCAGAACAATGGCTGTTTTTTTTTCCTTTTTTATACTTTTTTTTTTCGCGCGCATCCACGCAGTCGAACGCGAAACGAAAGGTGTCCAATTAAAAAAGCAATATCGTTTCCGCTCTTTCGCTATTCAACGATTTTTCGTTTCTTTCTTTTTCTTTTTTTCTTTTATTTTTTTTTTTTTATTCCGGTCAACTTGTTCATACGAACGAGCATCGAATGAAAGCGCTGAATCGTGAATCAAAGCGTGCAATCGAAACTGATACGTACGAATCGAACGATTGTTGTTTCCTTTGTACCTGCATAAGTTGTTTCGAGTGAATATTATTTCGATGGTTGTAACATAGGTTGAATAATTACGAGTTGATTAATTTTTGCGGAGTCAGCGTTAGTTCTTTAAGTTGATACGACTGTAAAATTGGCTACAAATACCTGTATCGCCTAGAATTGAGTCATTTAAACCGATGGAAGAAATAAAGTTCATTCTGATCGCCATTTTCGTTTTCAACTTCACGCGAGAAGTCTTCGAGCCTTCGTCGAGGTATCAAACAAGCAATCGATTATATAGCATTCTAAAATATTTCTTTATTTTTAATAAATTTCAAACTGTATGACTAGACTGCAGATTTCTGCGCATTTACAGAAAATTTAAGCGACATTGTATAGAATATGCATAAAATGAAAAAATATGTAAATCATAATGCTTCTTATCCCTTTATAGCGCCGTGTGACTTGAGAGTTACATACTCGTGTATTTATATGTAAAATAATTTATTTCATTTGGTTATCGCTGTACTATTGAATTTTATTACCGTGTTAGTGTAACGATACCACAGTCCGTCTATAACAATTATTATTTTAAAAATTTTGCGTTCAAAGTAAAATACTGTAATCAATCGTACTTCTTTTCTCTGATAAACAAACAAAATTCGGACTCTAAAGGGTTAAAATATCTGATAGTTGAACTAATTCTATACCAAAATTCTACTTCTGTTGCTACATATTCAAATACATGAATCTGCATAAAAAACGATCTATTCATGACGCTTGAAACGTTACTTAAATACACCGTAGCCCGTAACAACACTGAAAAATGCCTCCAATTTATTTCTAAATAAATTTAAAAAAAAAAGAAATCTCATTATACAATCACCTAGTTACGACCTTACAAAAATAATTGCTTTATGTATCGTGTAAAAGGAAAACAGCAATTCGCACAAATATAAATTCGATAGAGATACGAAAACGAGGCCGCATGCATAATAGAGCTGATATGAGTCGTTTTTAAATATTCTTCGTCAGGCCGACTTGCTTTTCACAAACGATCCTCGAGGTTCCTACGATCCTTTGCTTCCTTCAACATGAAAGAATCCCCGATGACGTCTCTCGATTCCTAAGAAAGCGGCTAATTGTACGATCGTTTCCTACCGACCGCAAATCATGCATTCAACGGCGCAAACTCGAATTACCCGCGTATGAAACGCGGTGATTTCAACAGGCGGTGAACTGTAATCTCGTGATTCGAAACCGACACTTTTCGATTTCCATGTTTCAGCGTATGCGGGATCCAACACTTTCAGAGAGCGGGGCACAGGCATCTAAATCTGTTTCAAAGCACATACTACGTTGTGGTCACGTTTTCTACGGTCGGTTACGGTGACTTTGTACCTGACATTTGGCCCTCCCAGCTTTACATGGTCATCATGATCTGCGTTGCTCTCATAGTTCTGCCTACTCAGGTACGTATGACGTTTAATAATTTTGAATTTTCATGGAATTTTGTTTAATTATTGATTGGCGTGGTGAAACGCGCAGAAGGTAATTTAACCCTTTGCACTCGGAACCATCCTGGACGTTACCTACCAGCTACTCGGTGCCATTTTGACACAGAAACGTGCGTTTACGAACTTTCGTGTTATATAGTATAGTTTTCGTAAAATCCGATGAAATTTTTTTTATATTTCTTAGTAATTGTAGCATATTTTGATTTGATTTCTTGTCTCATTTCAACAGAAAACTTCAGGGAAACATGCGTTTCTCAAAAAGTTATGCTAGAATAAGTTGATTCCCCGTAATCGCTAATAAACTTCAATTATAAATTTCATAAAAAATTAATAAAATTGTAGCATATTTTGATTTGATTTCTCGTGTCATTTCAACATAAAACTTCAGGGAAACATGCATTTCTCAAAATGTTGTGTTGAAATAAGTTGATTCCCCGTAATCGCTAATAAGCTTCAATTATAAATTTAATAAAAAATTAATAAAATAGTAGAAAATTTTGATTTGATTTCTTGTTCCATTTCAACAGAAAACTTCAGGAAAACATGCGTTTCTCAAAAAGTTGTGCTAGAATAAGTTGATTCCCCGTAATTACTAATAAACTTTAATGTCCCGTCAGAGAGAACATCCGAGTGATATGCTAGAATCACGATGTCCTCTGAGAGAGGACAACGGAGTGCAAAGGGTTAACGATGTCTGAGGAAAGAATTTGTATTAAATTATAGTAATAAAGAATAAAAAGAGAAGCTTCGTAACAATATATTTAAATAACTGTTTAATGTTTGTTCAAACTAATTAAATTGCGTAATAGATATCTCGGAACAGAATTTATCAAGTTGCTCCGAAAGTTTCTTTCGTTATCTTCACGCAGAGGCTTCGTCAGGCAGTGTTTATACAAATGTGCAGCCTTACTTGTTAAACCAGAGTTGGAGAAAGATAATAGAGCAAAATAGATTCTATGTAAAGTAATAATATATTGTAGAACGTAAAATATTATGTATTCGTTACTTATTAATAAAACGAAAGAGACTTTTGGGACAATCTAGTATTATACGCTTTGTCCAAAGCGTAGTAAAATGAATCAGCTGTAGTTTATTTAAATCTAATCAATTCTAGAAATTTAATGGTATCTTTTAAATTAATACGTAAAAGTAGAATAATAATCATTTATCGGAGCTAATAGGTACAAACAGAAATTCGTTATAAAGATATTTACGCTTTATATTACTATAGTGGCTTTCGCGGATAATATCTCTCTGAACGGTACACCACTATTGTGGCTCGCTTGTTTCTCAGTCGTTGAGAGTTGTATGCACCATTGTTACGCAATGGAAATATGCGTTCACACGATATTATGGTTTTTTAGACTCTTTATATCAAAATTTATTAATTATGTAGTACAAAGCATCTCTGGATATAGTCTGCGTCAGGCCAAGCCGTGCAATGGTACAGTTTCGCGAAAAATCTTGCCGTAACTAACAGGTTAATTATCTTAGAATCATCGTCAAACTATCGCATCGGTCGTATCCACAATACTCGACACAGTCTTCCTATAAAGGCAGGAAGTATTCAACTATTATTCTCTGCTATTCTCCGCTCATGCAGTATTTATTGCTCCGAGAATTACTGATCCTATAAAACCTTATTTCCCTTTTAACGGCGAATGTTACCGGAGAAATGGCGCGTACGTTTCCCGATCATCGTAAAACTGCTATCGATCTTACCCTGATCACTGTCTTACGAAAATCTAAAGGCAGCTGGTGATGTGAGAGTTTTATGAGCAGAGTTATGAGCAGGAAACAGCAAAAGATTGAACAATCACACTGGTATCGAGAAAACAACGTTTCTTTTATTTAATCTCTGAGGTACAGATGTAACTATGTACTAGGAATCAAATATTTGATCCTGGAGTATTCCAAATATTCTAAATGCTGTTATAGAGTTTTTATTTAAATATACAGTTTGTAAAAGTTTAATTATTAAGAATAAGGTTTAGGTGAGCGACTATGACGCACTCGTTCGACGCTCTGTTCAACACTACTCCACGCTCTCTCAAAAATCCAACCTGCGCGACGTTCTTTTCCACACTACTCTTTTCCATAACGGAAAACACTCGCAAGTCCCTTTTTCTCCCTCCTTCGCACTCCTATAACCTTGCCTACGCATCGACCCATCGTCCATCCGTTGGGTCTGGTCTTCGTCCGTTACGCTTTCTATTGCCCTCTGTTGACTCCCACAGTGTTCGTGGAGTCGATAATATAGCATCAAAGATGCCAACACGTTTTATAACAATAAACAGATAAATATATTTGTATCAGATAAGACAAAGTTCCCAATGTAATAGTTCACAGTTCTAGTTCAGTTCTTGTTCGATGATGATACAATTCTAACTTGTTGTTCCTGGTACAGTTCATGTTCAGATACAGTTCTTAATGCAGTTCACAATTCAATTCTCATGCAGTTGGCAGTTCAGTCTAATCTTATTCTCAGTTCAATTCTCCTCTTATTCTCCCCTGGTCTAATCTTGACAGTCCTTAAATATTAGACACCCTTGTTAGGCGTGTCATCGCCAAGAGGGTGGGAAGCATGCTATGTCCAATCAGTTCTAAATTCTGGTGTCAAGAGAGGTGGTCAATGTCACGCTCTCAGAGTTCGTATGTCAGTCCCAAGTCAGGTAAGTGCAGATGTGACGGTGTCAGAAGGTCGCAGCTCAAGTACACGTGCGTCAGTTCTTAGTGAGGTTTTAGGGTACGGCACTTTGCTATTGAGCAGAAATCGACAAACCCCGAAATATTCGCCGGTTTCTAGGTCGTAAACTAATAACATGCCAGATGTGAAAATGACCGTTCTCAAAAATAGCTAGAGTTCATCCGTATCATAAATTAAGTGGTTCGCTGTCCTTAACACCCTCCATAAACTAAAAGTTCTTAAAACTACGACGCTACACTATCATTACATAAATTAGATTAAACATGAAGTATTGTAAAGCTTAAAAGAAAATTTAAACAACTGTCATAGATTGCCACAAATATTATAATTGTTAAAAGACATTCTTCAATAGCTTATTGTTACTTCACAAACCATTTGTTTAATCCTGTGGATAATACTCCTGTCGCATAGTTTGGTACTTTATGTAGTAGTACACACGATACCTATTATATTTGAGTAATTGTAAATATAAGTTAGAAATGAAGAACACAATTACTCATTGTTGTAAATGACTTTGTCACAATGATTAGTCCACGGACACGAAGGCAAATATTATTGCACGTGAAGCTTGTTGTCAGTTCCTTGTCAAGGATTCGTAAGATTCCGGTGTAGTGTTCGTGTTCGGTAATCTAATTAATACACGTCAATAACAAACGTATAATTAAATTTCTCGGTGACGGAATCTAACCTAATTACGATATCCTACTTATTGACATAGGTCATTGACAAATGACAGTGGGTAGTATCAAAGGCCAGCTGTCATTCAATGACGCGTACCGCGATAGCAGCGATAACTGTGCGATTCATCTGTCAGAGCTGTCGATGGCACGCGATGTAGGAATATTCTGGTGAAAGGAGTACTAGATGTACACATGATAAATTAAAGTTTGCCGAATCTTGTGAATTAATAATTTCCAAATTTTATAATTCGGTATTTCTATTATAAATTAGCATTTTTCGTTGTGTTGATATTATTACCCGTGATACACAAAAATAAGTTTTAAATCGCAAGAAAAATATTTCCTTAGGAGATAATGTATTTCAATGAAATTGCGTGAAAATGGAAAATATTGTTTTACTGAAAACTTTAATAATTTTAATTTAAAAAAAATTTAATCTTTATAGAAAACTCTGATTACACTTTTACTAAAAACTCTAATAATTTTGATTAAAAAAAAATTGAATCTTTATGGAAAATTCTATTAACACTTTTACTGAAAATTCTAATAATTTTAATAAAAAAAAAATTGAATCTTTATAAAAAAACTCTAATAACACTTTTACTGAAAACTCCAATAATTTTAATAAAAAAAAAAAATTGAATCTTTTACTGAAAACTAATAATTTTAATAAAAAAAAAGAAATTAAATCTTTATTGAAAATCGAGAAGTATTTTACAAATTCTTTAAACAAAAAATACACAAAAATAAAATACTATTGCAACAAACAAGTGGATAATAAATACCAACCACGAAGTGACGTTCTGTATTTCTGAAACAGTTCGAGCAGCTAGCTTTCACGTGGATGGAAAGGCAAAAATTAGGTGGCTCGTATTCCTCGCACAGAGCCCAGAGCGAGAAACACGTGGTCGTCTGCAGTACAACACTGCAAGCTGACACCATCATGGATTTTCTAAATGAATTTTACGCCCATCCCCTGCTACAGGTGAGAAACTCGATCGTTCAATTACCGTTCGCCAACTCGATTCCTTTTCACCATTTTCCCTTGTCCATCCTTATTGTACGTTTACAAATTCTCAAATTCAAGTCAAATCATACATTAATTATAATTCGCACTATACTATATCGATAAACGTTATTTTATCAAAATCTCCGTGTTGTACAATTTTTTATGCACTACTCTGAAACTTAAAATATTAAAATATATTTGTGACAAAAGTTTGACGAGTTTAACTTCACTTAGGATTACTACGTTGTATTATTGTCGCCCATGGAACTGGATACCACGATGAGAATGATTCTACAAGTGCCCATTTGGGCGCAACGAGTAATTTACATTCAAGGATCGTGTTTGAAAGATAGTGATCTCACTAGGGCTAGAATGAACGAGGCAGAAGCCTGTTTTGTTCTTGCTGCGAGAAATTATGCCGACAAAACTGCTGCTGACGAACACACGATACTTAGGTCAGTTTAATTTTAAGAACCGAGAGAACCAAACCTGCTATCAAATATTATACTCGATTAATCAGAAATGATATATTTGTGACAGCTTTATACACACGAAGGATACTTAATACGCGATATACAAAATAATAATTTTTGATAGTAACGATGAAGTTTTGGATACATAATACGCGATATACAAAATAATAATTTTTGATAGTAACGATGAAGTTTTGGATACTTAATACGCGATATAAAAAAATAATAATTTTTGATAGTAAGGATGAAGTTTTGTTTTGTCATGGTTACTTAATACGCGATATGAAAAAAAATAATTTTTGATAGTAACGATGAAGTTTTGTTTCATCATGAATACTTAATACGCGATATACAAAATAATAATTTTTGATAGTAACGATGAAGTTTTGGATACTTAATACGCGATATACAAAATAATAATTTTTGATAGTAACGATGAAGTTTTGGATACTTAATACGCGATATACAAAATAATAATTTTTGATAGTAACAATGACGTTTTGTTTTATCATGGATACTTAATACGCGATATACAAAATAATAATTTTTGATAGTAACGATGAAGTTTTGGATACTTAATACGCGATATACAAAATAATAATTTTTGATAGTAACGATGAAGTTTTGTTTTATCATGGATGCTTCAACGATTGGCAACAGGTCGTGGGCAGTGAAGGATTTTGCACCAAACGTTCCTCAGTACGTTCAAATCTTCCGTCCGGAGAACAAGCTTCACGTGAAATTTGCGGAGCACGTGGTGTGCGAAGACGAATTTAAATACGCCCTTTTAGCGAATAATTGCACGTGTCCTGGTGCTTCGACCTTGGTTACTCTCCTGTTGCACACTTCCAGAGGACAGTAAGTTGAAAAATTAATTTTTTCTCGCTACGAAAGTAAAAGTAAATTAATTAACTGGTATTTAGATATACAGAATCATTAAAAATGATTGGTTTTTTTTTTCAGAGAGGGACAGCAGTCGCAGGAAGAGTGGCAGAGGTTGTACGGTAAATGTTCCGGAAACGAGATTTATCACATTATTCTCGGGGACTCTCGGTTTTTCGGCGAATACGAAGGCAAATCCTTCACATACGCGTCTTTCCATAGTCATCGTAAATACGGGGTAGCGTTGGTGGCGGTTAGACCGGCAGAACTTCCGGAGTTTTACGAAGATACCATCCTCTTGAATCCTGGTAACTACGTAATATTATTTTTATCGTATCTATTTGACATGTGACAATTACAATTTTGTAAATTAGTAACCAAGCCCTTCCAATTTAAAAAGAACAATTATTACGTTTCTCAAATGAATTCCTATATTTCAATTTTAGTCTCCAAAATTAGATCTCTATTTAGATATGATTCTCTTATCAAACAGAGTCTTATCAGCATACATTTCTCAAAAATTTCTTGCAAACCTCATTAACGCATCAAGCGTTACGCCAATTTTGGTCAACTTTCCATTAACTTGTCTACGATGCGAATTAAAGAAACGTTCGGTCGAAAAGTAGCAAAAAATTAAAAAAGAAAATTATAAAAGCTTGCAAAGTAAAGTCGTATCTTTGTTTAACATATTCTTATAAAACCCGTTAATGAATTATAATATCGTTATTAATAAATCGAAAGAAACTTTCGAGGCAACCTAATACCCGATGAATTACGCGCGATTAAAAATAGATGCAAAATTACCAACAATATCTGTGCAGTTGCCCGTAATATCATTGAATATATTTGTAACACAATAATATATTGCAAAGCATAAAACATTACACATCTGTTATCAATAAAGCGAAAGAAACTTTTGAAACAACCTAATACTCGATGAATTACGCGCGATTAAAAATTCATGCAAAATTACCAACAATATCTGTGCAGTTCCCCGTAATATCATTGAATATATTTGTAACACAATAATATATTGCAAAACATAAAACATTACACATCTGTTATCAATAAAGCGAAAGAAACTTTTGGAACAACCCAATACTCGATGAATTACGCGCGATTAAAAATTGATGCAAAATTATCAACAATATCTGTGCAGTTCCCCGTAATATCGTTGAATGTACTCTTTTGGAACAACCCAGTACTATCGACTAATTTTCTAAGAACCTGTCTAATTCGTGCCGCTTCGTCACAAGGTCCCCGACACATAATGAAGAAAACGGACACCTGCTACTACATGAGCATCACGAAGGAAGAGAACTCTGCGTTCGTCGTAGCGAACAATCAAACCGTGAGCAACGTAGAGGGAACCCAAGTGGTCGTCGAGACGAAGACCGATGGTACAGGAAACGCGAACAGCAACTCGACCAGCAATACGACCACCAACAACACCACGACCACGATGAACTCGGGCACAGGGGCAGGCACCACGACGACGACCACCACGATCTCGACCAGCTGCACGATCGCCGGTGGTGATGGGAACGGTACAGCAAACAAGCCCGGTGCCAACGAGCACCATCGTTTTTCCAACAGTTGTAACAATGCGCTGAACGAAACAGCTTGCTGCAGGCAGGAGACGACCTGCACGGGGCCCCGTGGACAGAGCGTACACGGTACACAGGCACACAGGGCCCCACAGGTTATTTTGCAGGTCCTCCCTAGCACGCCCACACCACTCGAACACCACAACATACTCGCATCCGATGTCCACCGTGAGTGTCGCATGCGCTTGTCCTTATCTTCTTTTCTTTATTCTTAATCTTTCTTGGTAATGATTCGTTGTTCTACTTTTTTCTTTTTTTTTCCATATATTCTATGATTCGCGATACTTATAGATGTATCTTGATACATTCACCTTTGTCTTTATTGGTGGAAAATTTGATTTACGAAAGGTAATGTGGAAATTTTTTAAACGATAAACTGTATCCGTTAAGGGTGAGATTTTTAGAGGGTTGTAATTTGTGGTTGGTGTTCGTTGAAGGAAAATTGGGCCAGTTGTTTTGTATTTTGAGTAGTTAGAGGAATTGATACGATAATTATGGCGTTTGTGTCACTGTGAAGGTACATTAACATAATAAATGACGTGAAAATGATACGTTAAATTAATACATTGTATTAAATTAATATAGCTTTAGACATATGTGTTTTGAATTTGTATTATGTATCGCTTCGATAAGTTATTTTAATCGATAACAATTAATCATTTGTGGGGTATTGTAATTGATTTGTAATTTTGCTTGTAATAGATTGAAATGGATATGCATATAGGAAAGTAGGAGTACTGCTATTAGAGTTTTAATATTAAATTACTTTCTTTTATTCGTGTGTATCGCGTGCTCGAGAAAGAAATATTATTTACGTTTAATTCATTTTTCTTACACTAGCGTAAGTTAACAGATAAAAGGCTGAGCTTAAGCATGGCTTTACAACGTACCGCAAGAAATATATTTTTTCCTTTTGCTGATTAGTTGCACGTTATCATTGAAATGATGCATGTCTAGAATTCTAATTTGTGCGAAGGTTCTCTTCTATCAAGATGATTTCTATCGACATTCTAACTGATAACACAGCAACATTTTGTGTAACCCATTTATTCAAAACTACGGTGGATATCAAGAATTAAAAAAATTTTGTCAAATAAAATAAGAAACTCGCAAACACGTAATATGATCGAAGTATACTAGAAAAATTGATATTATTTTAATCGCTAATAAATGGATTAAACAAAGATACACGACACAGAACAGCTTCAAAAGTTACAAAACTGAAGGACCTCAGCTTATTAAAATCTTCGAAGAAAATAAAACCAGTTGCCCTTGCTTTGCATTATAATAATTAAATACATAGAAGAACACTGTCTAAAATTACATATCAATTTATTTTTCAGCATTAATTTATATTACATCGAAAATTAAACAACTAAAATACAGTTATCTGAAAGAAAAAATATTCAAAAGAAAAAGATATTTACAAAAATGTATCGTCGCGTCGATTAGCAAAAAGAAACAAAAAATAATAATAAAATGTAAATAACAAATCTAAAAAACAAAAGTTAGTTACGTGGTTTAAAAAATTCATCATTCTATACACAACTTAATAATTTTTACATAATATTTGAAGAATGAAATATCTTTACATCTCTTTTCTTTATAACCCATGAAGGATTACATTTTTACCAGTTACGAACATACCAATATTTTTAAGAAACGTGATTTTTAGTAACAGATTTCTAACTTTATAGCAACCTATTTAGATCCAGGAGGATTCGGAGATTCTCGTCTGTGTTTGAAAGATGGAGGATCTACACCGCAGACGCCAATCACCGGAAATCATTTGGACGTTCCACGATCCATGGATCCGAATCCCAACTTACTCAGTCCTGAAATTCTTACGCAAAGAAGAGGTAAATTAATAATCGAACAAATTAAATCATTCGGTGAAAATATAAAAATTCAGTCACGATATATCTACGATAAGTAATAGAAGTCAACAAGCATCGTAAGTAGTATAACTCAACCATTATGGATACAACACACGTATTTCACAGCTTTTGTGAGAAAAACATGTACATTTATTTAAATATTTTTAAACAATTATTATTTGTATTCCAAAACACTGGTACGGTAAACTAATAGCATCTGTTCAAAAAATTAAGTACTTCAGAAATGGAAAAATTGACAATTCTCCTCATGGTCGTCGTGGCGGTCAACGTGTTAACAATGAATTATAAATAACGATGATTATTTAAATACATTCGCAAAGATATCGATGAAGCGTGTTTTTGGAACTAACTCGTTACAGGAAGCAGAAGACCAAGCATTTTACCAGTCCCAGATATGTTAACAAGTTCAACCTTGCATCTTCCTGGCCAAGAATCGTTGGACCACGAAGGCGACGAGTCAGAGGACGAAATGGACGACGACGTCCCATGGAGATCGCCCAGTGAGAAGATAGCGTGAGTATGATCAGCTTATTATCACCGTTCATACAACTCCTTTATATCCAAGATTGCAAGGATCGAAGGTACAAGGTCTCCTAGTATAAGCGAACGCGAGGTACCGAACGATCGGAGATTAGATCGCTGTAAATTTATAGAAACATTTATTAGATAGACGAGAAAGCTGGTTTCTTCTCTTTGACCATTCTTTTTGATCTATGTACTAAAGCACGGTCGTGAAAATCGTTACGAGCGAAACGATCCTGCACTGTCTCATGCACTTGCATGGCACGGTCTCTTGTGTATCGGATGTATTTTGTGTAAACTATTTCTACGTATATATATATATATATATATATATATATATTTATACATATTTATACAGGGTGTTTCTGGTTTTTCTTGACGAATTATAGAAGCATGGTCTACGAGAAAAAAAAAGGGAAAAAAATGTTACATAAAGTTTGACTCCAAACGCATCGTTACACAATTATAATTTAATATTGAACGTGATTGATAATAAGTGATGATGGATCTTTCACTGTAAAATATGAAATATAATAAGGTAACTAATTATATTAATTATATTAAGAAATTTCAAGGCTGGAAACGTCATGCGAATATTCGATAGTATTGTGACAAAATTCATTGTCTCTTCATTGTTTCATTTCGTATTCGATATTTGATTATAATGTTATAATAAAGCGTTTATAGTCCAATTTTGTATATTTTCTTTTACTTACTTTTATTCACAGATTATGCTAACGTAGTTTGTCGGTAAATATCGGAAACATCCTCTATATCCGATGAATGTACCTCCTTTGTCACTGTTTTTATATTCTAAATATTGTACAATATATATTTCGATATTAGATTTAGGAAGAAGATACTGGCTATTTAAACTACTGCTGACTATTTGTATTATACAATGGATTATTTAAATTTTCGTTTATTTTAACTCTAGTATTCAGTATCCGTTAGAGTTTGAAGTTGAAAACTGCCAGTATTTTCTTGCGAACGTATCAAAGATGCGCAATAAGATGGTACAGACGATGAAACAGAAGAATTAAAAAGTTTCTTCACGTTCAATCGGATAAACATAATTTAATTGAGCGAATGAAAATCTGTACGATCTTATTAACCAGTATCGATCACAAGAAACAAAGTTCGACAGCCACGCTGCCGACAACTGTGCACCGTGCTCGTCCTCTTTCTGCACCCTTCTCTTAGATGTTATTTCCTGTGATCGTCTATTCGACGTAATCTTACTTAATTTCATAGCATTTTAAAAGTACAAAATTTATTTATCTTCTCCTTCCCATCCGTTGCTCCGTTTAATCTTTCAATTTCTTTTCACACCTTCCGCCACCGTGTTTAACCATTTCCGCGGAACGTTTAAAAAATACAATTTCCACTCGATACGAAGCATCGAATTCGAAACAAAATTTGTTCGAGCCATTAAAAAAAAAGAAAAAAAAAAAAAAGAGGCGTCCACAAAATTTCCATCTCGAAGCGAGTAACGTCGAGCGATCTGAAAAGTTCGAATGTCACGGTGACAAGAGACAGACAGGGCGAAAAAGGTAAAAGTTTCGAGCGCGAAAGGTCGATGCCACATCAGCCCGTCATTCGCCATCCCAAAATACAATTAAATGCAAGTTTGCGTTGATGGTCGGTCTGTCCTGTCTGAATGTCTCTCGATGCCTGTGCCACACTAATCGACCGTCGATGGTATTGAATCGCTGCTCGATGCTGTCCTGCCTGACACCCTATATGTCCTCATGGATGTTTTCGATGTCTTCCTTCCTGCATCTTCTTTGTGCACTGCCGTCTTCACGCACGACCTTTGCCCAGCAGTTTCAAGGGGTGAGTTCACATTTTTACGCTTTCGTATAAAGTATCCGTCGGCCTCGCCTGTCACGAGGGAACGTTCGGAACGAAAACATCGAATCGAAAACTACGAAATTTCGATGGGATCGACTTTTATTTCAGGGTAGAAATGGTAGAGAAAAAATTACTTTCAGGCGGGAGAAGAATCTTAAAAACAGTATTGAAAATGTTAGTTTTAGCATCTGATATAGAAAAAATGTTTCAATTATAATATTTATTATGAATATGCAGTATTTTATCTGGTATAGAAAAAAGAATTTCAATTATAGTATTTATTATAAATATGCAATATTTTATCTGATATAGAAAAAATATTTAAATTGTAGTATTTGCTATAAATATGCAATATTTTATCTGATATAGAAAAAAAATTTCAATTATAATATTTACTATAAATATGCAATATTTTATCTGATATAGAAAAAAAATTTTCAATTATGATATTTGTTATAAATATGCAATATTTTATCTGATATAGAAAAAATATTTAAATTGTAGTATTTGCTATAAATATGCAATATTTTATCTGGTATAGAAAAAGAAAATTCAATTCTGGTATTTACAAAAAATATGGAATATTTTATTCGATATAAAAAAATATTTCAATTATAGTATTTGCTATAAATATGCAATATTTTAGCAATATTATACTTAGAATTTTGAAGACAAAAATTCATAAAAACTTAGAAAGACATATAATATTAATTTACTTTTAGAAATCATAGATCTTCTATTTTTTCTCTCGTCGTGTCACTTTTCTTTCGAAAGTTCTCCACGTCAGTTATAAATAAGAACTCCGGTACGAATTCGATTTTTGAATTCTAAACGTTCCCTTGCCAATTGTCTACTAGAGAGTGAATAAATATTACCATCAATTATGTAGCTAAAATTATACGAAAGAGCAGTATGAATTAGTTGGTGCTCTCGACAGATTGATTAGCGAGATGCTTTCCGCAGCATGCACATTTCAACGGAAGTTGTGTCTCGCGATTGTGAGAAACGGGCGAAGAAAAGGGGCGGCGGAAGTTGATAAAGGGGTCGCGTATACACTCAGCTTCGGAATTTATTAACTGATTGAAGCAGAATTTAATCGTCTATCGCACACTGAACTTCGTTGTTTAATTCCGCTCGTTGAATCGTTCGCAACGGAACGAACTCTGAAATTGAAGTTGACTATTCCAATGCGGACCGAAGCGAGCACGTAAAGCGAGTGAAGTTGCTAAAATGTTAGACGCGGTTGAAGCAAACTTTCCACCGCCCTAGATTGATCAGTCGAAAGGGTTTTGTGTAGTAAGCAGGAAATGTGTTAAATAAAAGTAACTCCCGCACCATTTTTCTATAACTTTAAAATAAAATATTTTACAGAACGTACTGAAATAAACTTCCATGTAGAAACTTCTATGAATTACTGCAATAAAAAAAAAAGAAAAAAAAAAGAAAAAAAAAAAGAATAAAAAAGAAAACGGCTAAAGTGAAAAAAGGAATAACGCGTAGCGAACGGAAAGCTGTTACAATACATTCTCACATTCCACGTTAAACACACCGAACGAAACTCCCATAGAAACAAACAACATAGAAATAACAATCGTACCTCTCGTTTAAACTTTAACAATCCATGCATTCCTTTCGGCTATGCGTGAACAACCGCGATGATTTACACCGATCCCGAGCATAAATGTATTTTTCCATATAGAATCCATATTTTTACTCATCACTTGGGTTATAACAACAAATGGTCAGCAAATGGTAACATTTTAAAACCGGAGACCAAAAAATATGTTATTCGTAATTTCTACCGTGCGGGTCATTCTTTAGGATTTAAATGTCTTACAGATAGGATGTACACTACCGGTGAAAAGTATCCGAATGCTTATTTTTTGCAGAATGTAATTTATGATTTTGTTATCGAATTGTTGTTGTTACAGCTATGCGTAGCGAAATATTATGATACGATAAAATTGAATGTTCTGAATAAATTATTGAGCTAATATGCAATAAAAATGATATTAAAGTCTGTAACGGTCAAAGTTTTTTATATTTGGGTTATTTAATTGCGAACCTATTGGATTAAATAATGACGTTCTTCTACCATGGTTAATTCAAGCGGTGTCCTTTCATGAATCGTGTATTTCATTTTAATACACTAACGGTAAATTTTTATTAACAGATAATTTCAATTTGCAATGTGTCGATCGCTTAATACGTTCGCGGACGTGAATGTTATAGCATTAATTTTTATGACGATGCAAAATGACACGAATGCTATAGCATTCAAATCTTAACCCTTTGCGGTCTTATGTCGAGCCAGACTCGACATTTTACTTTGTTCCATTGTTTTCAGTTTTGGGATACGAAACATATTCTTTTACATTAAAATGTTATTTAATGGAAAATTTCCTATCCAGATATCTTACTGGCAATGAAAATGTGAAAATTCAGCCAAATTATTGACAGTTTTTAAAAGTATATTATTGAATATGAACTAGTTAAGTTAAAGTGCCGAACGTAGCTCGGACCGCAAAGGGTTAAAGTCAATTATTTTGAATTTAATTTTATATAACCTTAAGTTTTTATTTTATTATTAATTTTAAGTTTCATTGTACATAACGATTAAAATATAATAATCTGACTAGCCTTATAAAATGTGTTTAATCAAATTTCAGATGTCACAATCAATTTAAAAATAAAATCATCGTCAATTTTTGCACCTCGCTGAAACTTTTACTGTCCGCGAACGTGTTAACCCTGTATGGGACCGTGTGACTTAAAAGTTACAAACTGATGTATCTATATTTTAAAATATTAATTTTGTGTAATTATCACTGTACTATTAAATTTGATTACTGTATTACTGTAGCGACACCACGATCCATCTACAGTAATTATTAGTTAAAACATTTTCAAATCAAAGCGAAAAACTGTAATCAATCGTAATTTTTTCTCCGATAAGCAGACAAAATTCGGGCTATAGAGGGTTAAGAAGGTAGTAAATATTACTTTCAGTCATTAAATTGTCACTAATTTACATGTTTCGGTAATATTTACGTACCGAAATCAATAAAAATTGATCGAGTTGACAAATTTATCAGCGTTCGGATACTTATGAGCGGTGGTGTATACGCTGAAACGTTGTTCCACGTGATTACTCTAAACGCGTGTTATTTACTCACAAATCATAAACCATGATCGGTTTCCTAGGAATTTCTTTTCCACGCGACAACTCCGTGGAAATATTAATTTACGTTTATAACATGCATTCGAATGATATGGTGCGCTACAACGTTACGATGCATCGACGTTTTCGAAGCAACGATCTGTATTCGTTACAATGTTCCGTGCACGGTCGATCACACGCAGATGCATTTGTTGGATCCCGAGAAATTGATCGCGCGATAGTTGAATAGATGGGAAGCTGGTATTTGCACTTGGACCGAAACGATCTTCGTGTGTTTATAGAGAGTAGTAAGAGTTTATGGAGAAACTATTCTGGTATTAGTTCGTTGCTTTTATTCATACATAAATGGGAATCATTTTGTGCTGAATAGATGTGACAGGAATAGCAGGATCATAGAAAGTTTTAGTTTTTGCATTGTGCATGCACGTAGATGGGAAAAATATTTTGTGTTAGAATAATTCGATGGTGAAGCTGANAATCAAATTTCAGATGTCACAATCAATTTAAAAATAAAATCATCGTCAATTTTTGCACCTCGCTGAAACTTTTACTGTCCGCGAACGTGTTAACCCTGTATGGGACCGTGTGACTTAAAAGTTACAAACTGATGTATCTATATTTTAAAATATTAATTTTGTGTAATTATCACTGTACTATTAAATTTGATTACTGTATTACTGTAGCGACACCACGATCCATCTACAGTAATTATTAGTTAAAACATTTTCAAATCAAAGCGAAAAACTGTAATCAATCGTAATTTTTTCTCCGATAAGCAGACAAAATTCGGGCTATAGAGGGTTAAGAAGGTAGTAAATATTACTTTCAGTCATTAAATTGTCACTAATTTACATGTTTCGGTAATATTTACGTACCGAAATCAATAAAAATTGATCGAGTTGACAAATTTATCAGCGTTCGGATACTTATGAGCGGTGGTGTATACGCTGAAACGTTGTTCCACGTGATTACTCTAAACGCGTGTTATTTACTCACAAATCATAAACCATGATCGGTTTCCTAGGAATTTCTTTTCCACGCGACAACTCCGTGGAAATATTAATTTACGTTTATAACATGCATTCGAATGATATGGTGCGCTACAACGTTACGATGCATCGACGTTTTCGAAGCAACGATCTGTATTCGTTACAATGTTCCGTGCACGGTCGATCACACGCAGATGCATTTGTTGGATCCCGAGAAATTGATCGCGCGATAGTTGAATAGATGGGAAGCTGGTATTTGCACTTGGACCGAAACGATCTTCGTGTGTTTATAGAGAGTAGTAAGAGTTTATGGAGAAACTATTCTGGTATTAGTTCGTTGCTTTTATTCATACATAAATGGGAATCATTTTGTGCTGAATAGATGTGACAGGAATAGCAGGATCATAGAAAGTTTTAGTTTTTGCATTGTGCATGCACGTAGATGGGAAAAATATTTTGTGTTAGAATAATTCGATGGTGAAGCTGAGAAAGGCTATTTTTCTAAGAAATATTTTTTTTCAGAAAATAACTTAATAATTAAAGAATTAAAGTAGAAACAGAATTATTTACGTATTTTAATTCTTTTTATTTACAAATTCTTATCGTGTTTTTACATCTTTCATACTTTTGCTGTTTCGCAAATTTGCACACGCTTAACACTTTGTACACGTTGCATCGATAACACTATCGGCACGATACAATTTATATTTGAGTAATACGAGAGCCGTGAATCCTGTAGAAATACATTTTATATGTTTTGGTCCTTAAAATGTATACATGTTAGAAATTAATAAAATAGTACAGAAAAAAAGACATCGATATTAATTTTAATTCGATAGTTATAATATTAACGAATGACAGAAAATTTATGTTTTATAATACATGTGAGAACAAGTATTTATTATTTTATTTAAAGCTATTACTTTACGCTATTTTTCGCGATCATTATTATGCTGTAAAAATAAAAAAAAAACGTAAATTTTCGTCTTACTAATTTCTTGCTCACCTCTTCTTGCAGAATCGGATACTATGCATGCTATCTGTATGAATTATGCAACAATTTAATCCAGTATTAACGTTGTTATAGGATCGTTAAAGGATTCCCACCTGTTTCACCCTTCATAGGAGTATCGCCAACGTTATGCTATCTGTTAAAAGAAAAGAAACCACTCTGTTGTCTTCAGCTTGCACAAGTGCGTATTTTGCCAACCTGTAAACGTGAATGTTGAATATGTGTCTAAATTATAATTGCAAATATTCTTTTATCGTTAGGTTTGCCAACATTGTAGCTACAGAAATGCGAAGGAGTACAATTGGCAGAACAAGACCATAATTTTGGCGGCCGATTACGCCAGCAATGGGATTTATAATTTTATAATTCCTTTGAGAGCACATTTCAGGTACATTTCAAAAATTTAATTATTTTATAATTTTAATTAATTTTAATTAATTTATAGTTCTGTATAAAATTGTATGCATACTTTAACGCTAGAGCTACCGACGATTAAGATAGACTCACTTGTACCGAAGAAATCGAAATGATGAGTATTTGAAAAAATATTATATTAGGGGTAATAATTCTTTGTACGTATTTTGTTTAAAAAATTATAGAAAATCCCTGAAAATGCGCTACTCTAGATTTGTACAATTTCTACGAGAAATTAGGAACCAGTCATTTTGACTGGTACGGTAGTTCAAGTGTTAAAAAATGTCTTATATTAACCCTTTATGGCTTTTTGTGATTTAAAAGTTACAAACTGATGTATCTATATTTTAAAAAATTTGTTTTATCTAGTTATCACTATACTGTTAAATTTTAATATTACTGTAATTATACCACGATCCATCTATAACAATTATTAGTTTAAAAATTTTCAAATCAAAGTAAAAAACTGTAACGAATCGTAATTTTTTCTCTGATAAACACACAACATTTGGGCTATAGAGGGTTAACACTTTGACGGGCGCACATTTTTCACGTCGCCATTAAATTAGCGCCGACAATATTTACACAATCGTTCCTAGCATAATTATTAATAAAAAAAGCGTCAAAATCACTGTTACACTATTTTTAATGTTTCTTTAAAAGTAGCATCCGTATGCATTGGTATACAAACATCGAAATGACGGCAAGAAACCATTTCCAGAAAATAGCTGTGCAAAGTCAGAACGTGACAGCGGCCGTCAATGTGTTAATAATCCTCCAAATAATTCCTCCAAATTAGAATGGAGAAATAAAATTGATTTAAGAATAAAAAAAAAATATGAAATTTATTAAAAAAAGCTGTATCGACGTAAATTGTTTAACGATATATGAAAAATTATAATGATAAATAAATAAAGTGAGCGTTAAAACAGAAACTGTATAATGTTAATCAATGATGTCCATCAGATCTAAAACTTCGCTGAATCCAATCATTCTTCTGCTGGAACGGACACCGGAAATTGCTTTCCTCGACGCGGTGTCCTATTTCCCTCTGGTATACTGGATGCGAGGAACCATCGACTGCTTGGACGATCTCCTTCGCGCTGGTATCACTCTCGCGGAAAATGTCGTGGTCGTAAACAAGGAACTTAGCAATTCCGCGGAAGAAGATACTCTGGCTGACTGTAATACGATCGTCGCGGTTCAAACGATGTTCAAGTAAGTATTTGGAAATTTACCGTAAAGAATAACGATGATGAAACGTGGGAACTACATATCAGATGCGGTGAATGAAAATAATAGAAAATAAATTCATCACTTTCGTTCAACGCCAGATAATTAATATTTAAAATGTATAAGACGTAGAATAAAGAATGAAAATAATAGAAAATAAATTCAGGACTTTCGTTCAATGCCAGATAATTAATATTTAAAATATATAAGACGTAGAATAAAGAATGAAAATAATAGAAAATAAATTCATCACTTTCGTTCAACGCCAGATAATTAATATTCAAGATGTATAAGACGTAGAATAGAAATTCTTAAATTTAAAATAAATGTAGAGAAATATTTTAATTTCAATTAACAAAAAAAAAAAAAAAAATTAGGATTCCGCGTTTCTGTAACCGAATTGTAAATTGTAACAAATGTATTATTGAAAACATTGTGTATTTTCAGATTCTTTCCTAGCATAAAGAGCATAACGGAACTCTCGCAATCGAGCAACATGCGTTTCATGCAATTCAGGGCGCACGACAAGTACGCTCTTCATCTTAGCAAAATGGAAAAGGTACCTCTCACTGCTATTTGCGACATTAATTTTCATGAGTTTTGAAATAATTTTTAATTATCGGCTCTGCGCTTTGATCTTCCTGTAAGAATTAATCCATTAATTATAGAATTAAATAATAATTTATGCTTATTTGCGCGTCGAGCCAAAAAATAAATGTTTTCTAATATACAGGGTGTCCTAAAAAAAATGTATACACTGTTTGACGGGTCATAACTTTCTGATTTTTCTTTCTTTTCAGGGTGTAATTAATTGGAACTAATGAGTGGACCAAGATTAAGTTTTGAAAAAGAAAAATTTATTTTAAAATGCTATTGGAAGCATACATTTTACGTAGACTCTTTTGCAATTTAAATATTAATTATACCTGAATGAAAACTGAAGTTATAATCATTCAAACTGTGTATACATTTTTTTTTGAACACCCTGTGTTATAAAGTAAAAGAAAAAAAAGAAAAATAGGTAAAGATTAAAAATTAACATATAGTATGAAAATAACAGTTTACACTTAATGTTCTACGTAAGAAATTAAGTGTATCCAATCTACTTTGTTGTAACACTTGATTCTCCGATAATACACAAGATCCGTTATCTTACACTGTCTCATATTCTCTTGCAACACCGCTTGTCGAGTTTATAAGCACATACGCTTGACCTTTACTTTGATACTTCGTACGTGCAAAGGAAATTTTAATATAACATGAATATGAGACAACCGAGAGCCTTCCTCTTCACAGAAGAGTTAATCATCTTTGAACCTTTCCACTGACAACACTTCTAAAATATGATACTATCTCTAATCTGCCATCGAACAATTTTCTTTTTCACAATTTTAAAGGAATCCTCTTGTATCTCGCTTCAAAATCATTTTTATGACACTGTAACAAATTTAAAAAATAAAATATTATTCGTGTTTAAATAATTTGAATCGTTTTAACAGAGAGAAAAGGAGAGAGGCTCGCACATATCCTATATGTTTCGACTGCCTTTCGCGGCTGGCAGTGTCTTCAGTGCCTCCATGTTGGATACACTTCTTTATCAAGCATTTGTGAAAGACTACATGATAACGTTTGTGAGATTGCTGCTGGGTGTGGATCAAGCGCCAGGATCTGGTTTCTTAACATCGGTAAAAATTCAATATTCTATATAAATCCAAACTGATCCAGTTTTCTTCTCATTTATTTTTTTATAAAAAAAAAAAAGAAAAAGATATAAATCCAAATTGATCGAACTTTCTTCTCATTAATTTTTTTATAAAAAAAAAAAAAAANAAAAAAAAAGAAAAGAAAAAGATATAAATCCAAATTGATCAAACATTCTTCTCATTTATTTTTTTATAAAAAAAAAAAAAAAGAACAGAAGCTCTGTTGTAAAACGATCATCGGAGCTCGAAGCTCAGCTCGCCCAAGTGCTCGGATTATTTATGTAACTTTCCTCTTGCCGTTTAACTTTCGTTTTAGCCCTCTTATTATTCTCGAATCTAACAAAAATTAATAAGAGCACTCTTTCCACCGTCCAAGCCGATCCTTTCATCGATCCAACATAACCCTTTACCACTTAATTACTTACTTATGTATTCACATATACTCGAGATAATTATACTTTCAATTAACTCCAACCACGCTTCTAATTAATCACATTTTCCAACCGTACGTAATTATATCACCCAGTTCCATCTAATCATCTAATTATCCAATACATTTAAATTACCAAAGAAACTCCGAACATTCTCTCCTTCAAATTACTTCATTATCAACTTAATTGCAGATGAGAATCACGAAGGACGACATGTGGATCAGAACCTACGGTAGACTCTATCAAAAGCTCTGTTCGACGACCTGCGAGATTCCCATCGGTATTTACAGAACCCAGGATACAACCGTGTCGGACACCTCTCACGTGAGTACAACACAATTATTATTTCGATAACCGAAAAATAACTAAGTGATTGGTTCGTGTAATATATATATATATATATATATATACATATATAAATATTCATAAGGGCAGGAAACAACTTTTTGAATGGCGGCTGTGAGTAGAGCATGGTTGTATTCCCGCTCTATCTTTTGCTCTGTATCTATCCCGGTGTCAACTCGTGCTAAGTTTTTAGATACTTTTTGATCCCTTTCAATGAGAATCAAAAGAGTGTAGGGCTCTTGCATCTTGTTTAAACGATGCTCGTAGCACGTCCTTCGATCCCGAACGTGTTCATTTCTTTGAACCTGCATCGTGTTAGAAATATTACGTATTAGTGTCAATCGAGGCGCTTCTTCCGTTGATGACGCGTTACATCGATCTATCGGTGATTCATTTTGGTGTACTTTCTGTGAGCTTACGATTTTCAACTACGAAACACAGTATAATGTATTTATTTGAATAGCTGACGCTTATATCTTTCGGTGGTTATTGGGTTCGAGTGGTCACTGTGATCTGCGATGTTTCGCGAAGGTTGCAATTTGCTTTCGTCGGATTCAGCTCGTAGGCGATGCACAGATCTAACGCGATTTACAACAGACTTTTAGCTTACGGACGACGCGTCTATCGATTCGGAGCAACTTGCAATATTTGTGTAGATTTTCGAAACATACGTGTGGCAGTGAACATTTGAAACGGGAAGAAACAAAATTTGTACAGAACATGTGATTTGTACCGTTAATATTTTGTACGCTTCCAAAGTGAAACATTTTTCGATTTATTTATAAATTACAGGTACGGGATGGTCGGTAGAAACTATTATAATCACGAAACAGGAAACTTTTAACGATCCGCTAAAATTAAATTTGCCAAACACTTCAACATTTACTATAACACTGTGTACAAAAATCTGGACTAAAGAAAAACTAAAAATTCTGCTCAACACGTTGGGCCCGGCAGTGAACTTTCCGTGTGGCCGGCTCCGGTCCCTGAGGACCGGCGCTAGAATTTTCTTTTGGCTGGCGTCGGTCCGTGGGACCGACGGTATTAAAGTTAAAAAATAAATATAGTCTCAATGAAATGTGATGAAATGTAGTTTTAATGAAATTTATTGAAACATTCTAAACAAAAATGCGGCTTATCTTTACACATATTACAATACGTAACAACATTTTTAGTAATATTTGTAGCTGTCTTTCGTCCAAATAGTTTTCAATTGTTATCATAACACTTGGAACAATACCTTCGGACTTTATGTACGTCTCCTTTCTTTTTATATAATTTATAAATAATTTCTCTTGGCGATACCCTACAACATTCTATCGCTCACCGGCTGCCGGCTCAACGGAAAGGACAGCGAATTCGGCGCCGGGCCCAACGTGTTAACTCAAGATTAAAAGCATCTGTACAGACAAAAACGAGATCAATCGAAGATTAAAGCGCAGCCATATATTTATCGTATTAAAATTTATCGCATAAAAATTTCCAAATTTTTCGTTCAATTTCCATAACTTCAATTGAATTACAATCCACGTATATATAAACTTAGTTTCTTGGTTTCGTTACGAGCATCCTGTACCCTATTTCTGACACTTCTACGGAGGAAGCTCAGCGAACGAGCGGTCATGTATAATAAAACGAAACGAATCGAACCGAAAACCACGATCGAGCCAGCAGCGTTCGTGCAAAATCGCAACAACGGTGGGCTGTCCTTAGTAAGGGTAGAATTGCTTGTCGTTTTGACAGGGCGACTCAGACGCGGAGAGCGACGCCGGCGTCGGCGTGACGTACAAGGTGCGTCATTCGGCGGCTGCTTCGTGCCTTGCGAATTGCGCCACCCGCGACAAGGGTGCCTCAGCCGTGAGTACAGTGTCGACGTTGTCTGGTCGCCGTTTTTCTCTCGATCGACTTCCTCCTCTATGTGTATATTGCTCACCATATTTTTTCTCTTTATATTAATCTCGTACATCACCACTCTGTTTCTATTTTCTCTATATTTTCTTGTCTCACATACTTCTTTATCTGTCGCTCCATTTCATACCTTCGTTTCTCCTTCTGTCGTTGTCTGAAAAAGCTCGCAACCACGCTACCATATTGCAGAGCGCATGCCCAGTGTACCAACAAGTCAGTGGCTTCCGGCCTGAACGCTCAGGACTCTCTGCTCGTCTTCACTGCCTAAATTGACCTCTCGATGGACAATCGAGAGGATTCACACTTGAATTGTTGACGATTAACCATGTAAACGTTCGACGAACGATGAACGATGAATATTTGGCGGATTATAAAAGTTGCTGAATTTTGTAATTTACAGTTCGTTAGATCTTCGCGTAACGAAATTATTTTAGAACGTTCGAGGAACGAAGTTTACAAAGTAATAAGATATTTAAAAAAATATTTGAATACAAGATGACCATTTTAAAATCGACGTCCGTATTAAAAATATACAAACACGTACCGATAAGCTATCACGAAACGTAAATTTACCGCGCAATGTGTTAACAAATCTCGCCGATAATTCATCAATCAATCGTCTGTCTGGAAAAGCACTAACAGCGTGTTACTCGTGCGTTCAGAAACAATCGAACCACAATTCGCAATTAAAATCCACCCATTCTTTTCAAAGCAGTACTCCGTGAGCCTCGGCGACGAAGCACGGGACAATCACGCCCAGCAGATCGAGAGAGCCGAGATCGCTAACCTGGTCCGTTCCCGAATGGAGTCGCTGAACCTGCCAGTAGCCGACTACGACGACGTCTCCGAGAAACGAAACAGCCTGTCCTACGTGATAATCAATCCCAGCTGCGATCTAAAGCTCGAGGAAGGCGACATCGTGTATCTAGTGCGACCAAGCCCGTTCTCCGCGCAGAAGACGTTCGAACGACACAATTCTAGACGAAAGAGCAACATCAGCTTCTGTTCGGCTCAATTGGTGTCGCAAATGAGCGCAGCGGTAGCTTCGGCTGGTTTACCAGGCGCTGGAGCAGGAAGTCGTCGAGGATCAGGAATCGGTCTGCCCAGAGCTCCTCCTTTGAGCACTACCAAATCGAATTCCCTGTCTTTGCCAGACAGTCCGACAGTGGCTGGTACCCTTCGAGGTCGTTCTAATTCTCTAAGAGTGGTAGACGATATTCTGTTGAGACGCAGCAACTCGTTGAGGCAAGGACTGACGATGAGCAGAAGAAAGAGCAGTTTGGAGGACATAGGTTTAGGTGCTCTCTCGCATCCTTCGAATCATAACCCGATTAAAATTGCATTGAACGGATCCATCGGTTTGGAAGTGACTCCACCCGAGGAGGGCTCTCAGACAGGTGGTGCCAGTAATACAGGAATCCTGGACATTGGGCTACCCTCTATGCCAGAGTTAACCGCAGCATTAGGATCTAACATCGATCTCGGTCTAGGTGGATCTCTCGGTGGACTGTACGATTCGCCAAATTTCCAGGGCCCGTTAGGACCACAGTCGCCGCAGATCCAAGGCGGTACACAGGATCCTCAACACATACAGGGGACAATCGTATGATATAACCTTATGTGGGGACGCAGGCTCTCCGGCGTGGTGCGAAACAAATGGCTGTAGCGTTCCCACATGACACGTCAAAATCATTAGGTCGGATGTTGAGAAGATGGTTGATTCTCGGCATCCTGACTATCGACGATTTTGGTGGGACCGAACGGTGGTGGTGATGACGATGATCGTGGGATTGTGAGACGGCCGGAGAGCAAGGTGTTTCAGTGAGACATCGAAGAAGAAGGTAATACTGTGACCAGACTCGAATGGACACGGTGAAAAGCTTAGACGAATTTTTTTACTCCGTTCTACTTTGGTAGTTTGAGTTTAGGTTAGCGGCTATGGTATGGTTCGCACGAACCATCGGGGACCTAAACGCGGCGTCATAGAGTCCGTGACTGTGATACGCCAGAACGCTGATTCTTCGTTTTGTACGATTCGGCGGAGCTGAGGTAATCCTGCGTTGGATATTTTTTTAATGATTTATTTGAGATTATATATATATATATAGATAATTATTCAAATAATTATTCAAATAAATTAACCAACGAATTTATATTATATGAAATTATATTTATATGAAAGTTGTCTTATGCAAGGAATATGATTTTTGTTCAGCGTCTTTTAAAATAATATATGAAACAATATGATGAAGTACCACTTAAAAGTTTTAATATTATTCTTTGTATATTTTTCTATTGCACCGATGACAATTTTTTTAACAATTTGTTAAACAAATGTAAACGAATAATCATTTGATTAGAAATTTCGTTGAAACAATGCTCAGCTCCGTCAACGTACGGTTATTTCATCGAAGCTATGATACTATTTTAGTGATAATTCTCAATTCGTAGTTAGTGCAATCACACTTTTCGAGCAACCTAATTTGTTGCGAATTTTATTTCGAAATACTCGTTAATGTATCTCGCGAAAGTGCGTAGTGGGCTACGTTCTTAAAACGTGTTGCTCTCTAGTCGGCTCTGTCGTCTCGACCTCCGTGGATCCGGTCAAAATTTTCAACGATCCAATCGACCACGAAAATATATTGAATCAGAAAACTCCCGATGATGCGTGACAGAGGTCCAGCGACGAAGTTAATCAATTCGAGATATAATTAGAGCAGAGAAACGAAAGTTGTGACGATGGACAAGAGTCGGAGGTTCTTTATTCTCCGTTGTGTTTGTCAATTTCATTAAACGTTTAAATTTTATTTATATCCGAGTACGGCGTACAGGTTGTCGAACGTAGAATTATAATTGTTCGTTGTATAATAATTATACGAAATGTACTTATTACATCGATACGAATTTTCCGAATTTTACTAGGAACAATTCTTCTGTACAATATTATGTTAGTATAAAAATTCGTACAATTGTATTAATTGTATAGTACCGTACAAAATATGTTCTTGTCCTTCGTCATACGTTCTCGAGATAGCTAACAAGAGTAGGTAGGAAAAGAGAAACGTCTACCTAGTGCAAGCTCCGATTCTTACGTAGAATCACGTTCCGTGAGTGAACGCGAGATAATTTTATACTAGAACCAATTTACGACAAGAGTATATATCATATAAATATGATTATAAATATAAATACACGACCATTTTAATCATATCACACGAGAAACAAAGAAACACCGATCGGCGAAGGATCGTTATACGCGTAGAAAAGACGAAACAGGATTTTAGACAAGTATTAAAATGATCGAATCGAGGTTTCAGTACTGCTTTAAATGGATCAAGGACAGTGAAATCTACCGCTGTATCTTTGGTCTGGAAGCTCGGTTCGCGGTTTACGAGGCGTGAAAGAGATAATCGTTCAGTCGAGAACGTAGTTTCGATTCAATCAGAAGGTTACTCACTTTTACGCGAACACGCCACCCTTTTTCTTCTCTTCTATTAGTTCGAAACGGGCAATCCTTGTCGGTATATTTTATCGGAAATTTTTCGAGTTCGTAATCTTTGATCAGTCGTTTGTTCTTAGCGGTGAAAGAGAAACAGATAGGACGAAAGTAAAGAGAAAATGAAAAAAAAAAAAAAAAGAGAGAGCAAAGTTTCGACAATCCGTTCAATCAGTTAGGTGAATACGTAGGCGTCGTTAGGAACGACTTTATGGTATCTATATTTCTTGACTCGAAGCTTCGAGCCAGTTGCAATCGTTTCTCGACCAATTTACACGTTTTTCCGACCAAACGTCGTTTTATCGAGTACCTGCTTCGATGCTGCTTCCGCTACGCCCGACCGGTTTCGTGATTCAATTATCAGCGATCGGTTTAGCTTCACTTTATGGTTATAGGTCACGGAACGTTGTTCGTCGACACGGTTCCATCGAACGAGGCGAACGTCTCGATCGTCGAATTCAGGGAAGATGATGGTTGATTGAATTTGTGTGCGTGGTAAAGGAACAACGAATCGTGTGTCGTAGCGTTGCATTATAACAATCCACTGGTTTGTCCCTTTGCGCAATTTTCACTTAATGTTGAAGAATTATATCGAAGAATTAATTTTTTATGTCGTTTTGAAAAAATAATTGAAACAGTTTCTTCGGTAAATTACGGTTTCAAAAAAGAAATTTATGTATCGTGTAACTTATCTTTTCAAGTTTTTAACCATTTGCACTACGAACCATCCTGGACGTAATATTTCTTAGTAATTGTAGCAAATTTTGATTTGATTTCTTGTGCCATTTCATCGGAAGACTTCAGGGAAACGTGCATTCCTCAAAAAGTTGTGTTGAAAGAAGTTGATCCCCCGTAATCACTAATAAACTCCAATTATAAATTTAATAAAAAATTAATAAAATTGTAGCATATTTTGATCTGATTTCTTGTACCATTTCAACAGAAAACTTTAGGGAAACATGCATTCCTCAAAAAGTTGTGTTGGAACAAGTTGATTCCCTGTAATCACTAAAAAACTTTAATGTCCCATCAGAAAGGACATCCGAGTGATATGCTAGAATTACGATGTCCCCTCAAAGGAAACAACGGAGTGCAAAGGGTTAAATTGTATATAAAATAGATACATTTTCTGTTAGAATCAACAGTTTCACATATCTTAATGTTACAGATTTATCAAATTAATCAAGATACGTAACAATTGATGTGTAAATTCGGTTTAAATGCTGGAAAAGAGAAAAACGATGAGTGCGAAGGGCTTAAACGCGGATTGTTCTCTGTTACGAGCCCAATGGAAACCAAAAAAGTGTCACAAATTTTCGTTATAGCGTGTAACGAAACGAATCAGTCGGTCTCCTTCAATCTCTATAATTTACACACTCGTTATTCTATTTAGCCCAGAACGCAAATGAATTTTCCTTAGCGACCAATCGTTGATCCGACCGCGTGTCGCGCGAGTATTTTACACTCTCTTAAAATATTTCTCCGACCCGTTTTCTGCCTCTTTAACTTTCTCCCCATCATTAACTCTCTGTCTTTCTCACCTTGATTAGTGTAACGAAACCCGTCCCGTCTACGAACGCCGATCATCTTCGTTGACGCTGATGGCTCGTAGAAGTTTTGTACATACTTGAAACGCAGCCGTGGTATTTTTCACGAGTAACGGTGATTTTCTACTGACGACAAACGAAAACTCTAAAACGAAAAACGATCTGTATGTGTATCGAAAATGTCTAAGTTATGTTCCGATTCTGAACGCAGTGCGAGGTATTCTATAAATGTTTAGACATCATAAGGCGTGGAGTATTTAAAAATTGGTAAAAGTGTGACTATGGCATGGAATTTGAATGAATGAAAATATATTCACGTTTAAGGACATCGATGGATATTATAAGTTTGTAGCATTCATGATAAGTAGCTGTATGTTGGAGGTTTTTATTCGATCCTCTGTAATCTGTCGAAGGGTAGAAAAAATGCAGCAAAGTTGAAACTTCGATTCATTTTGTCTGCACAATTTTCTTAACGTTAACCCTCTACAGCCCGAATTTTGTCTGGTTATCGGAGAAAAAATTACGATCGATTACAGTTCTTCACTTTGATTTGAGAATGTTTTAACTAATAATTACTGTAGATGGATCGTGGTGTCGCTACAGAAATACAGTAATCAAATTTAATAGTGCAGTGATAACTGAACAAAATTAATTTTTTAAAATATAGATACATCAGTTTGTAACTTTTAAGTCAAACGGTCCCTAGAGGGTTAAAATTAAAATTAATTTTTCAATGTCCAGAGGTCAATGTCTTTCATCCCTTAGGCAAAAACTAACTTGAACATAATTTATGTAAAAAGAAAGACAGTGATGAGTATTTTCAAATTTAGCAAAAAATTAAAAAATTCATCAGTGTCCGAGTTTGATGCGTTACTTCTGATATTTTTGTTTCCTTGTGCACTTGTATTAAGTTCTAATCTAACAATAAGTTTTCGAAGCATATACGAGAAACTAAAATTCGCTACATTTAAAGATAAAGTAAGTAGTAAGTAAGTCTTCGCATATCTCTAATCCTTGGTATTTGATTTCTCAGAAATATAATCGCAATAAAATTTTGCAGACCCGCAGAACTAATTTTCAACATACTTCGTTTCTCTCTGAAAATAAAAAATATCGGTACTAGCGGATTTTACTTTTTAAACTTGGAATCATTTTTCCATATTTTACTTCGAACAAATGAAAACTACACATTAGAGACAATTGTAGAGGATTAAATAAGAACCTCAAAAGTTAATAAATCGAAGTTGTGGAACGCGTTGCACCAACACGATTAAAACTAAAATTACAAAACTTCGACGCACTATTCTCGCCAGGTTCGGGGAGTCCTATCCGAATCTTGTATTTTTCGATACTAAAAGGATTCCGCTGCACCTCTACCGACTCAACGATCGAAAGAAAAACGAAGAAAAGAGAACAATAAAAGCAACAACCAGATATGGAAACTATACTATGTAAGAAAAAAAAAAGAATCAGATAAAGAATAATCGAAATTGTAAGTACTAATACAAGGACATTGTTCCAACAGTGTACATAGGTTAATTGTCATAGGATCGATCGAAAACCAATGTGACCTGAAACTAAAGCGAGTAGCGTGTTATTACTATGCGTTGTCGTTTAACAAAAAAAAAAAAAAAAACGATGTGAAAGTAAACTGTTTTCGAGTGTATGTGAAATATTCTAGTCACGTCCGACATAAGGAAGCGATTGTCCGCGATTCTGTTAACATTTGTATAAACATTATCGACGATGTGAACCGCGAAACTGGTGTCCGTGAACGGACAAATGAAATTTTCTATTAACAAACGAAAAAAAAAAGAAAAAAAAAAAAAATACGAAGAAAGATAAAGAGAATGATCGATTTCGAGAAATTAACATTAGCGTAAACGTAAAGTAAAGAGAGAACGCGAACGAATGCGTCGCGGGTATATCACTATGTTAAACAATGGAGATTAATATTACGGTAACATTAAGAAACTTCAGATGAGTATATATCAGAAAAAAAAAAAAAAAAAAAAAAAAAAAACGTTTT
>SMSQ01025786.1:72892-102031 GCA_019453375.1 Ctenoplectra terminalis
AAAAAAAAAAAAAAAAAAAAAAGTATCGTTGTGTCTTCATAGTGAAAACAATGAACACTTTGATTCGTCGACGCGTGAATCCTCGAATCGACGACCCTTTCGCAAGTTCCTTCTCGATTTCTAGTTGATCGTAAGGGTTTTGAAAGTTAAATTAAAAAAAAAGCGAACTGCCGAGCTTGCGACATCGAGACGACACGTTTTCTCGATAAACGACAAGTGGTTCGACGAGCCATGCGTTTACGTAACGTGAACAAAACAGTGTGCTTGAAAGTAATTTTTCAGGATAAATTGATTTTCGATGGATGTTGCGTTGAGATTTTAGCCTCTACTCGTTTGTAATTCTCGATAATGATAAATCGCGCGGACATCGTTCATTGGAGCTTGTTATAAAATACCTGAAAGTTTTTACGAAACCCAATGAATCGTGTCCAAGCGTTAATGTATTAAAAAATTCTTTCGATGGATGTATCTCTCACCTCGAGATTCGATGTAATTATTACCAAGATTTGTTGCACCGATGTGTAATTAATTCAATCCTCTGCAGAATCAGACTCTTCATTCAAATATATTTCAGACTTTAATCACTGCATTACCATTTCGTTAATTATTTCAAGAAACAAATCACGAACTGTACAAAATCGTCAGAAGAAAAGAACATAAAAAAAAAAACTATTTCTACTTGATGTTTCCATAAATTTGTACGCCTGTGCTGTACATAACATCGTAAAACAACATGTTTCTCCCTTTCCGATCGACAGTACGAGACTACTTTGATTTTCAGTCGAAAGTCGAAACGGGAGCATGGCGCGCGACTAACGAATCTCGAGGGCCCGGCGTTTTCAATGTCGTCGAGCTCGTTTCCACAGTATAAGAGTTAAAAATTTAATCCTCGACCACGAAAGGAACTACGAACGGCTGTACGTAATGTAAAATAATAAGAGCAGAAAAACAGAGAGAGAATGTACCTATATCTATTATACCACGTGACACGTCGTCACGCGACGCGTGCATGTAAATTTATTATAAATAAATTATTATAAAGCAGCAACAACCTTTTCTTATGATCGTTACGCTTTATTTAGTGAACGTACATTTTTAATTTTGTTGCCTGAAGTAGCGCAGATCGGGTGGAAACTTTTATTTTCTAATTGAAAATGTGTAACTTTAATGTATTAAATGAATCAAGTCACGTGTTGAATTGAAAGTTCCTGAATAATTTATTTCGTTCGTTTGAAATAAAAAGAAAATATTACATAATGAATATGCATTCATAAATTATAAGAATATCTTCGATTCGATCCTATAATCTACGCATAGTTGTATTGTCGAAAAAATTACAAGTGTGTCTTGTTTCGTGGATTACTGAGGTAAAGAGTGAAGGAACGATCAGTCACTGACCAATTTCGTTTTTATTAATACTATTTATCGTAAGAAATTACGCATCGCTATCGTGTTACTGTTCGATTCTTTGAGTACCGGCATTTCAATATTAATCGCTATGTTTCTTCGCTTATCAAAATAATAATAAAAATACTAGAAATATTTACGTCGTCAAATAGAGATCACCTGTCGTATCAGACTTCTGAATTCAAATAAAAAAAAAAAAAAAAAACAACGATAATTTTAATCTTTCTACTAAACCAGAAGTTTTTTCAAAAATTACAACGCATAATACGCATCGTTATAACTGCCGTTGCTCGGGACTCGACACCTTAACGCGCTATTCCATGCCACGTTACCGGCGATTAATAAAACAGACGAGGTGTTTCGATTACGTGTAATACGTGGAATGTTCTTTTTTATTCTACGTGTATGCACATTTGTGTTGTTATATATACATATATTATGCGTATTGTCGTCTATGCACGATATTATAAATACAGCGCTTAAATCTTAAATACATTATCGACAGGTGTAGAGGGATCCGTCTAGCGGACTAACTAATGGCTCTTCAAGGGCTTCAGCACGTTCTCCGTGAACTGACCGACGATGTTACCCCTTGGATGGTAACACGCTACCACGACACAGGTTCCGTCTCTTTTGGCCATTGCTATACCCATCTCGGTGGTATTCTTCCAGACAATTTGCGTGAAATGGCCTAAATAAAAAAAAAACGATAGATTTGTAATTATAATTTTTCTTTTTTTCTTTTTTTTTTTTTTATAAATTCGATATTAGGATTGATAGTTAAAACTCAAAAATGATTTAAGGAAAAAGAATATTAGGTATAGCCATTGAAAGCATTGGAAGATCTCAAAATTTAATAAACGGTAAAAAAAAAGTATTGCAATAAAATTAAATTGTGCACTGTCTTTGAGGTACAATTAATAAATTAGTTTCTATTATGCATACATGTGTTTAAGATCTTTGGCTCCGTGCCATACTTGTGATCCTTCCTTTCGGAATACCACTTAGAAACGACTTCCCGCGCCGGTACAATCAGCTTCGGATCAGAACACTGCATCGAGTAGATATTTTCCCCGTACGGAGACGTCGACTGTGGGATCAGTTTGTTCGTGTTCAGCAACGTGTTCGCCCACGCCTGAAGATAGCGGAAAAAAAAAAGTTTGTAATCGAACATTACTCTTGCGCCCGCGAGTGCCCGGTCAATTACACCCTTGCTGTGCTTTGCTCGCAGAGGATTCGCGATAAAGTACAATTACATTGTTTGCACAATTTGTAGGTGCTATTCATCGAATTATTGGACCGAAAGTTTATTTTTAAAATTGTTTAAAAATTTTAAAGAAACTCTTACCTAAATACCAGAAACAGATTCTTGTATTTTAACGGTTAAAAATATATTGTATTACAACCAGGTTACTTAATTCCATTTTCTTATCGATTATAAACAATTATTACAATCGCTACACCTAGACAAGAAATATAAATCAGAAATATAGAAATTATAGATGTTTTCTATCTCGATTACTTAAACAATATATGGTAGTTCTCGGAGGAGGTATACACATTGTCGTTTTAAAGAAATATTTGTCTATTCTAACAGCATTCCAATTGATTTGATACGAAAATTTATTCTGTCAGCGTATCATTTTATTCCCAGATGATTTTATCTCTAATGCTATATAAGGTAAATTTAAAACTATCCTTTAACCCTTTACGGTCTTATGTAGAGCCAGACTCGACATTTTACTTTGTTCCATCGTTCTCAGTTTTGGGATACGAAACATATTCTTTTACATTAAAATGTTATTCAATGGAAAATTTTCTATCTGGATATCTTACTGGTAATGAAAATGTGAAAATTCAGCCAAATTATTCACAGTTTTTAAAAGTATATTATCGAATATGAACTAGTTAAGTTAGTGTCGAAAGTGGCTCGGCCCACAAAGTGTTGAGTATTATTACTAATCCAACATAACGTAGAAAATGTACCTTAGCAGCAGACGTTAAATCTGCGCTTAACCTCAAGTCCGGAACACGGTGTCTCCTCCTGTATTCGTTGTGGACCAGCAAAGCTTCCTGTTGCCACGCTTGTTCGTCCAACGTGCAATGTGGCTTAGAATCTAAGAAGGTGATCTTTTTGGTAGGACTCGAACCACCGGGGGGAAGAACGTTCTCCGTGAAGCTGCCCAGAAAGTTTCCGGCTGGATTATAATTACAGACGACGTAAACTTCGCCGTTTCGATTCCTGGCCATCCCGACGCCCAATTCCGTGCTGTCTCTCCACACGACTTGGGTGAAGTGGCCAGTTTTTAAGGTGGTGGGCTCCTTTCCGTACTGATGTTGCGCTTCTTCGGCGTACCTAGATACGAAGAGATATAGATATGAATATAAATTATGAATTACGTTGTTAACCTGTTAACTGGGTCACTTTTCGATCAGAAGCTCCTTTATACTTTGAGTTAAAAATTAATAGAAAATAATACATTTTAATTGAGTCGATTTTAATCGTTGCAAATGTAAGTCTAATGTAACGCGTTTTTTTAATAAAAATATACTCNTAATGAAAATGTGAAAATTCAGCCAAATTATTCACAGTTTTTAAAAGTATATTATCGAATATGAACTAGTTAAGTTAGTGTCGAAAGTGGCTCGGCCCACAAAGTGTTGAGTATTATTACTAATCCAACATAACGTAGAAAATGTACCTTAGCAGCAGACGTTAAATCTGCGCTTAACCTCAAGTCCGGAACACGGTGTCTCCTCCTGTATTCGTTGTGGACCAGCAAAGCTTCCTGTTGCCACGCTTGTTCGTCCAACGTGCAATGTGGCTTAGAATCTAAGAAGGTGATCTTTTTGGTAGGACTCGAACCACCGGGGGGAAGAACGTTCTCCGTGAAGCTGCCCAGAAAGTTTCCGGCTGGATTATAATTACAGACGACGTAAACTTCGCCGTTTCGATTCCTGGCCATCCCGACGCCCAATTCCGTGCTGTCTCTCCACACGACTTGGGTGAAGTGGCCAGTTTTTAAGGTGGTGGGCTCCTTTCCGTACTGATGTTGCGCTTCTTCGGCGTACCTAGATACGAAGAGATATAGATATGAATATAAATTATGAATTACGTTGTTAACCTGTTAACTGGGTCACTTTTCGATCAGAAGCTCCTTTATACTTTGAGTTAAAAATTAATAGAAAATAATACATTTTAATTGAGTCGATTTTAATCGTTGCAAATGTAAGTCTAATGTAACGCGTTTTTTTAATAAAAATATACTCAAAAATAAATCAATGTGAAAATAAATGATTACGCCCAAAATATCGGCAATCCGCGAGACGAGTTTACTCGTCTTACCCGGTTAACAGGTTAATTATATTGAATACAAATTTCAATTACATACCATTCGTTTACCGGTTCGTCGCCGCCCACGATAGTCTTCGGATTGGAACTCCACATACAGTACAAATTTTCTCCGTAATCTATGTTTGCCCTATGTTCTAACCTACCCCTAGCTGCCAGTATATTAGCCCAGTCCTGACTCGTTTTACATAACTGAAAATGGGGGTGTTCGTTAATATTTTATTCAATATTAAGAATAAAAAATTTAATTTATGGAGAAAAAAATAAATACAGATTTGTGTAACTTCAATATAATGGACAATGTAACATGGCATAATAAAATAAATTATTTTTTAAAATATCTTACGCCGTGTTAAGTATAATTAATCCTACAAATTCTACTCAGATTTAACGAATAATGTTATAGAAAAGAAATCACCTGTTTGTTGAGACGTAAAGGTGGCACCCCATGCCTCGCGCGGTACAAATTGTGCGTCTCGAGGCAAACGCTGACAAATTCCTTAGGAGGTCCCAATCTACGCACAGACGGTTTACGCGTGTCAGTCTTTGATATCTACAACACACAGAGAGAATGCCGCGTGATAGATGAAAATTATGTTATCATCTTCGACCAATAATACCGTTATCTATACTTTTTCATTGAACTTATTTCCATTTTTCAAGATGAAACACAGAAAAAATTGCACGTAATAAATGAAAATTATGTTATCATCTTCGACCAATGAAACCGTTATCTATAATTTTTCATTGAACTTATTTCCATTTTTCAAGATGAAACGCAGAAATAAGATCAAAACGAAGTTCACGATCAACTTTGTTTAATTTTAGCTTATACAAAAATATTAGCTCGTCCCGAAAGTTCCTTTCGTTATCTTCGCGCAATGGTTTCATTTACCAATCTTTAAATAAACGTTCATCCTTATCTGTTAAACGAGAGATGGAGGAAAAAATAGAGCGAATTGAATCCTGTATAAAATAATAATAAACTGTAAAATATAAAGTATCACGCATCCATTACTTACTAACACTAGAACTGCCGAACCAGTCAAAACGACTGGTTCATAATTTCTTATAGAAATTTTATAAATTCTCAACGATGTATTTTTCTATTAATTTTCTATGACTTTTTGTAAAAAATATGTAGAAAGAATTGTTACCCTTATTACAGATACTTTTTCAAATACCTATCATTTTTATTTCTTCGATACAAATAAGTCTACTTTAATCGCCGGTAGTTCTGCTGTTAACAAAACGAAAGAAACTTTCGGGACAACCCAATAGAGCTACCCGTGGAATGTCGTAAGAAATATTTCTTTGTCACACCCAGTACATGTGCACGCGTGCACGTCACGGTCAAAGCGAAATCACGCGATCACGCGAGTGCAGCAATAAAGACGGTGACGTCCCTAATAACCTAGATGCGAAATACCCAATGGGGAGTGGACTGACTGGCAGAAATGATTTCCCATCGTGCTATCGTAACGCGATCATTTCCAGCACGACAGTCAGGAAGCAAGCAATCGTGAAATCGCCACGTTCTTCTCTGTCGCAGGGGTTTCCGGCAACGCGTTTCTCCTCTTCGTCTCTGCTTCGATTCCTCGCGAAACAAGTGCGCGAAGACGCGCAACCGACGTGGATCGGTGCAATTTTTGCGCGTCGAATCGATTGTAAGAAAATGTTTACGCGGTTAACAACATGTTAATTAATTTTATCGCACGATACTCGAAAGAAGCGACAACTTCAGATATTTCTGGCCAAGAGGCGGTATCGACCGGTTGACGCGTATTTTTAATTTCCGTGCAAATGTCAAGCGACGCTTCGTTGGCCACTTGATAAATGCGGCCGCTGATACCAGCCGCCGCGAAGGCAAGCGTTGTAAATTCATAAAAGTGCAACGAGGGATTGGTGTTATTCGATTCCAGTGTCAAGATCGAGCTGCACCCGTCAATCGGTTAAAATGATATTTGACAGGAAACAAGTTTCGGAGAGATTAATGAGCGACTCGCGTTGTGAGTCACTCGAGGCTGCTATTTTAAGTTTTATTAATATTATTATTTACATAATAATTGATTGCAATGTAAGAGTTGCGTTTTTTAATTATCTCGTCATTGGAATTTATTAATTGAAAAAATAAAAAAATAAAAGATGTCCACAATTCTGTGTCTGCTGAAACGTGCTTCAGCTACTTTTAATATTTAGTTAATATTTAATATATAATAAATACATTTAAAATATGCACTGTTTATAAAAATTCTACTATAAAAGAAAGTACGTTATTCTATTAAAAGAAAAAAAGAAAAAAAATGATCCATCTTCTTCGCAAAGATAATACCTGAATCAATCAAGCTATATGCATATCAATCTCAAGTGATTCTCCTCGTATATAATACTTATGTTAGCACACTTGAGTCTGAACGTTAAACCAGTTAACACTTGAACTAATAAGATATCACCCCCACTGCAGAATAATTAATTTCTCATCTACTCATTTCCATTTTCTCGTTTGATACGATCAACCATCGAGAAACGAAAAACTTCGACCTAATTCGTGCACGGTATCTCGAACAAAAAAAGACTCAACTCCCTGCCAATTACTTATTTATACTCCTTTCTCTTCGAGTTCTTCTCTTCGAGTTTTCCTCTTCGAGTTTTCTTCTTCGAGTTTTCCTCTTCGAGTTTTTCTCTTCGAATTTTTTTCTCTTCTAGTTTTTCTCTTCGAATTTTTTTCTCTTCTAGTTTTTCTCTTCGAATTTTTTTCTCTTCTATTTTTTTCTCTTCCATTCTTTTCTCTTCCATTTTTTTCTCTTCCATTTTTTTCTCTTCCATTTTTTTCTTCGAGTTTTCCTTTTCCATTTTTTTCTCTTCGGATCACTGTAAACGGAAGCTCGTTCGCCCGCGAGCAGGGAGAATAAACAGAAGACGAAGCAGCTCCGATGGACAAAGCGCAAAAGCGGGGCGAGAAAAATCGGCAGAGCACGAGAAGCCGACTCTCGAAGCCGATTAGTCATCGTTGCAAGAGTAACGATTTCCCGAGGCGGTGTACACGACCGTTCACAGACGTGTCTCTCGAAAAGGGAACGATCCTGAGTCATCGACAGATGCCAACGTACCCCGATGTCGCTCGCTCGTCTACACACGGAGGCAGTCTCGCGTCTCTCGCGAACCATCACGTGGCCGCGTGAACGCGCGACGATGATTTACTTTGCCGTTTAACCCTTCAAACACGGTAACCGGTTACGAAACTCGTCCGCGTTCGTCTGCTCCTTTTCGTTTTGGTCTCCGCGCGTTTAGTCCACGTTGACGGTGAGTAATGAAAATGAAATCGCTGTTCAGGTTTCTGTCTTGCTCTTCGACGAGAGTGATTTGTATCGGTTGCTCGACTGATAGCAATCCGAATAGTTAACTTTGAAATATGACTGATTAGTTTTCGGTAAACGAAAAGTTGGATCGGTAATTGAGTATATAAATTGATAGGGTGATTTCGAACGAGACGACTTCATCTCGTGTAGATTATGAAACTTTCTGTTTTTTTTTCAACTGTTTTTAGTAGTACACTGAATATTATAAATATTAACCCTTAACGGACGCAAGTCACCTCTAACGTGAGGCTATGGCACGTGTGAGGTGACAAGACGGATCATATCGAAACATGCTGTCTGTAAACGTGTACCAGAAAACCATTGCTTCATGTTGGAGATTGTATAAAAAAATATCATACATCAAGATCTTATAAATAATTATTTGAAACTCATACATTTGTAATACTCTTTCGAAAAATAAATAATTTCTAACAAAAATATTATTCGTACAATGCCGAAAATTTTTCGCATATTTACTGAAAACAATTACAATCTAGTGAGAATCGTGTATAAAAAGCTAGTGTCCGATAAGGGTTAATATTATAAATCTACGTGTGTTTACTTTAGCAAATATATTTTTTTTTAACACGTTAAACCACGCATTTTGGTCGACTTTTCGTTAGGCTGTGCGGTGCGATACTAATTGAAAAACATTTGATCCCAAAATTGTTAACATATTTAAAAAGAAAATTGTAGAGGCCTGCAAAGGAAAGTGGTATCTTTGTTTAATGTTATTTAATAGAATCCATTGATGAATTATAAGGTATTATTTTTTAAAATTGATACTGTCAGTTCTCAGAAACCAAGGATGCCTAGACGGAAATTTCAGCGTCAAGTTTAAAATATAGCGTGTACCTCGTTTAAAATATTTTACATAATTTTTTTACTCGCAAAGAAGGGAAGTTTTTCTTTAATAAGATTAAAAGTACTTTATCTTAATTATTACAATTTACTGGCAATTAAAAACTAATTCTGTTTTCTAATTCCGCAGGGACCGGCGTGGCGCTTAACGTGTTAACCCTCTATAGCACCATGCGACTTAGAAGTTACATACACGTGTATTTATATTTTTTAAATTCGATTTTATTTACTTATCATTACACTATTTAATTTTATTATTGTACCAATATTCTGCTATTAGACATTCAAAAATTTTCAAACTAAAACGAGAAACTATAATCAATTTTAATTTCTTTCTCGTAACCAAACAGAATTCCGGCTATAGAGGGTTCATTTAGATATGATTTAAATTTACGGATGCGCTAATTCTTTCTATAAAAATGTGCCATCCAAACACCCTGAACATAAAAACAAAACTACTCTTTCACACGTCCATAACTACAAGAACTAGTTTACAGAGATCAATTGCTACATAAAATATTTCACATAATTTTTTTACTTGCAAAAAAGGGAACAAGTTCTTTAATAAGATGAAAAATACTTTATCTTAATTATTACAATTTACTGGTAATTAAAAACTAATTCTGTTTTCTAATTCCACAGGGACTTCAATAAATATTTTTACACAATTCTTTATCTCTCTTGCGTAATAGAAAATATTTATAAAACACCATCCAGTCCAAACTGAACGCTCGATCGTAACAAAGTATATTTACCGGTGTCGACGAGTATCTTGCAGAGTCAGGAGAGGCGGAGGATGACCTGGCACTGCTGCAAGACATGCCATCGCTTCCTAAACTACCGTGAAAACTTCCGTGCAAGGAATTCGACAGTGGCCCTGGAGACGCCGGCGACGCCGTCAGAGGGGACTTGGATCTCACCGAATCCGTCCTCGACCTGCAATATTGATAAATCGATTGAAAAAAGGTTGATACAGAAGCGCGACGTGCCTTTAAGTTTCGAGACAGTGACACTCGCAGCTAGTGGTGCACGTGTTCGGTACAAGCAACTTCTATGGAAAGTTTCCGAGGAAACAACGAGTCTATGATTGCCCGCTGGCTTTCAAGCTGCCGACGAGTTTCGATTTAGCTCCGACTTAACTCGAATACTCGATCGATCCGATTCGAAAGCAGTGTGATTGAACTGTTTGTGTTCACAGCAGCGCATAGGATAGCTGTGCATTGAAAGCGTTTATGGTTTGGTTATTTGCAGAACCACTCTTCTCAGGGATACGACTCGATTAAAGCGATTAATTGACCATTCCAGTTATTTATTTACTTTTTTTATTACTGTACGGGATAGTGTTTCGAGATTTAATTGAACTCATTGAACTCTGGAACCCTTTAGAGTTTCACAGGACGATTGTGAAGATTTAACTCTTTGCGGACGAGTGTCGCCGCTGCGACGACATTATAATTTGATTCTTAACACTTTGCTGACCTGTGACGAGTTAACTCGTCTTTTCATACCCAAACGTTGCTGACCGGTGACGAGTTAACACGTCATTGCACTTGCATTATCTATTTTAATTTATGACAGCCAGGGCGATATAGAATACTGCAAAAACTTGGCGTATCGTGTTTAGGTTATAAAGCGGACGTAACAAAAAAATTACTTTTCTTGGTATTTAGGTTTTTATCAGAATTTTAGTACAGTTCCAAAAATTTCGGATGCTTTGTCCGATTGTCCGATTTCGAAATAAATTGTAGTGATTCGGAAAGTGATGAATCTGACATTACACCACCAAAAGGGCAAAAAAGAAATGTTATAGAATCTGATAGTGAAAGTGATTTTGAAGATTGTAATGAAAATGACATTACACCTTCTTTGGAGGATTATTCAAACATTTCGGGTGTAACTGTAGAATTAAGTGATACAGCGAGCATCAGTGAAGTAACGGATTTATTTTAATAGTTGGTGACATGATATAGTTTCTGTGTAAAATTCCCGGTCAACAAAGTGTTAACACATTGCGTACGGGACGCTATGTGAGGCACATGTGAGATGACAAGACGGATCATATCGAAACATGCTGTCTGTAAACGTGTACCAGAAAACCATTCCTTCATGTTGGAGATTGTACTGTTTCCTATTTTATTTTCTGCCTAATTGTTTAGGTATTTAATTTATAATCTCGTTCCATGTAGAAATTATCCTCCACCCGCCACGAATCAGTGTCGAAAGAGTGCTCGTCCGCAAAGAATTAAAATATTGTTTTGCAAAGAAAAGAAAATTATAAACGTTTACGATTTTTTATTTATTTAGTTAATTTGCTTTGTTTTAGAATAAAATTAGATTTGTTGAGTTTCAGGAAAAAACAATATTTAATTTAAAACTTGATCTTTCAAGAAATTTTTGAAGCGCAAAGAGTTAACTCGTTCAGGAGCGGTCGATTTTGTATTTTTCATTCGAGAAATCGATACTTTTTTCCAAACAATTCCGCAAATTCGTGGACAAATATTTTTCCGAAACATTCCTCGAATTACCATAAAGAAAGTTTCAACGAGCAGTTTGCCGAGTCACTTATCCGGCTGAATTTGTTTAGCTATCGCAAAGAATGTTTAATCTAAAGTGTTTTCCTATTTCTCTGCTCAATCCGCTTTCATCTTCGAATTATTTCGTTACAAGTTTCGCTACGTGTTGAATACCTCGGGTGTTTTTCTTAAAGCGACCACATCCCCTGCAACATGTGCGCGACACGTCTTTTGATGGTTCTTCGCTGGAACACTATCATCGAAGGACTCACATATTCGCGTGGATTCGCCAGATGTTCAATAAATTCTCGACCTCGTCGCGTTTATCCAAGTTCCAGTAGTAATGTATCGTCCAATTAAACTCGTTCCTAAAACTCGATATTTTTCGGCGAATTAATCGAAGTTGTATCTTTGAAAGGAATGGTTCTTGAAAATTAGATTGATCGTGAAAAAATAATACAGTAAGTATGGCTATTAAAATTGTTCCTTACTATTTTATTATACCTTTATTATCTTTTTTATTTTATTCGTTTAACACGTTCACCGCCATTAAGATCCTTAACCCTTTGACTGCGGAGCACTCTAGGTTTAAACGTTCTATGTTGACGAAATATTTTTTCGCGTACCGTGTATTCTATCGGTGCTCGATTGATTATCCAATAAGCAACTAAATTGCTATTGTAATTCTTCAGTTGTGCTGTATTAACACTAGAACTACTAAAATGGTCAAAATGATCCATTGGTAATTTTTTACAGAATCTTTATAAACTAACGACGGTGCCTTTGGGCAGATTTTCCGCGATTTTCTATTAAAAATATAGGTAAACTTTTGTCTGAATTGCATTACATATTATTTTATATACATTCCACTTTGATTTCTTCCGGAGAAATAAGTATACTTTAATCGTCGGTAGTTCTAGTGTTAAATAATATCAGAGAAGTATTCTTGAACATATATTACTTATTTAATATATTATTATTTACGATCTGAACTACGATCCGAACAGTTCGATCGTCAGACGCATATATCCGTCCGTAGTTCATACCGATAGTTTACACTGGACGCATATGTGCTTCCATAGCAGTCAAAGGATTAAAATTCAATAGTTAATTTTTTCAACAAAATTAACCCTCTGCACTCGAGAGGTGACTCTCACTCACCACTTGGATTAATGCAGCGATACGAATCGCGTATAATATAATTATTTTATTTCAACTTTTCGTGTATCTTTACATTATACAGGACTTAATATTGAATCTTAACCTTGATAACTTTGGTTCGTGCAATATTTTAGAAAGCACTCGTCAAAATCCATTCTCCGTTCCTCGGGACAAGTATCGCAAAAATATGTCTTTCGGGTGCAAAGGTTTAATATTGAATCTTAACCTTGATAACTTTGGTTCGTGCAATATTTCAGAAAGCACTCGTCAAAATCCATTCTCTGTTCCTTTCGAGTGCAAAGGGTTAAAACAATATCCACGATATAATTACCGGAGTCGAGTAATTTAAAAAAAAAAAACTTGTTCATTCACCCCTTTAACACTAGAACTACCAAAGTGGTCGAAATGACCCATTCCTAATTTTATAAATTTACTATGGCAACTCAGTGGCAATTTTCCGTGATTTTCTATTAAAAATGTAGACGAAGCTTTGTTTCCCTCCCAGTGTGTATTTTTTTATACACCTTTCATTATGATTTTTTCGGAAGGAGTAGAAATAAGTATGCTTTATTCGTCGGTAGTTCTAGTGTTAAAACATTCTTTGAAACGCGTTCCAAAGAGCCAGCAGAATTCTCAACTTTAACAGCTGTTTAAGAAAGACGAGCAAAACAGTCGAACAGCGGGGAACGTGTTAAATTAGCGTCTGTTTCTCTTCAGCCTCGTTTCTCGCTCATCGAGACGCTGAATCAAACGAAATTAAACAAGTGTAAGCAGCGATAAAGCCGGCGCGTACAGTTTCGCCCGGAACTCGACCATCCATTCGAGTTCCGTCGACGGATTCGCAGAGAGGAGCCTTTTGTGTCTCGCGCGGTCAAAAGCTGAAAGATCGAAGAAAGCGTGCGCCAAATCTCTCGGCGATCTTTCTTTGTCCCTCGTCGGGGAAGAAAGATCGTTGCTGTGCATGCAGAACGCGAGTTGAAGCGATCGAACGGGAAGATCGTCTAAATCGTGCTCCGCGAAATTGCACGAGTGCCTCTAATCTATTTCTAGTGAGGGTTCCACCGCGAGCTGAATACTGTGACGCCGGCAAAGACACGCGCCAACGAATGTTTCTTAATTTCTTTCTTATCGTTGATCCTAATTCTAATCATTTTTAGAAATCTCTCGAGAAACGTATATTCAAGGGTAACTGGTCTCTGTTGTCACTCTGTGAATAAATAGACTGGAACAACAATATCCGTGATTAACCTCGAACAGAGTACTTTCGTTCTGTATTTCGTATTTCGTAAAAAATTCTGTAAAAAAAAGGGGAGAATTTAAATACAGTGTTTAATATATTTTCGGACACGATTTTCTCAAAAACGAAGCCGTACTCGAACACTGAATACTTTCGTTCTGTATTTCGTATTTCGTATTTCGTATTTCGTAAAAAATTCTTTAAAAAAAGGGAGAATTTAAATACCGTGTTTAGTAAATTTTCAGACACGATTTTCTCAAAAACGAAACCGTATTCCAACATCGAATACTTTCGTTATGTACTTCGTATTTAGTCAAAAATTCTTCAAAAGAAGGGAGAATTTAAATACAGTGTTTAATAAATTTTCAGACACGATTTTCTCTAAAACGAAGCCATACGTAAAAAAAACTATAATTATACGTTTTTTAATTTATTTTCTCACGTAGATTTACGCCTCTGAGAGTTCGATCACCAGTTTAGAAACATTTTGTATACAAGAATAGTCATATATCAAAATTTGTCTATTTTAACACTAAAACTACCAGAGCAATCAAATGACCGGTTCGTAATTTTTTATAAAAATTCTATAAATTTATAGAATGTTGTAAAATACATGGTTAAAGACATGTTTCTGTTATATTATATATTTTGTTCATATATCTATTGTAATTTCTTTAGTAAAAATAAGTATACTTCAATCGTTGGTAGTTTCAGTGTTAAAGAGAATATCAAACGTTTGTATATAAATATCACGTGCGTGAATTTGATGTGTCTGTCCTGCCAACAATTTACACCGCGATCGTTTGCGCGTTGCTCGCAAACGCGCGTGAGATCTACGATCGGCGTGCGCTGGATCATGCAGGATCCGACTAATGAATAGCAATTTTCTTCGCGGCCGCGGGCCTAACCCGAGCTTCGTCTAGCGCGAGATGAACGACCCAGCAAAAACAACCGACCGAGGATTATCCCGGGTAATTGTATCTGACACGGAGCTGGCTTTGTTCGCGAACCATTCGCCGCCGCGACGGATTTATGCGAGACGAATCTCGTATGTGAGATCTTGAGAGATTGTTGGTGGATTTAGCTGAATGGCGGGAAATCAAACGATGGATTTGAACTTAAATTAATTGGTCACGCGTTTGGAGAAATTTCTCCGGTGTTCTTTAACGTAGTACGTATACACTTGTAAAAATGATCGAAGAATTAAAGAGCCTGTAAGACTCGGGAAAATAGTTAAGCACGGTAAAACGGAGCATCTGTTGTAAATGTAACTCTGCGGAAATGATTCATATGTGAATAAAAACGGGTCGTACGACACATGTTCATGGAGAACTTTTTGTGAATGTCAACGAGTATCCTGTGTTTTAGATATCTCAAATTTTTTCTTTTCAATCGTCGGAGGATCTGAACGTAAACGGTTATTAATTATATTCATATATTTTATGTAACATACAATTAATTTTTGTAAATAAATAAGAGCAAAATTAATAGGGAGCAAGGTTACTATTTTATGAATCAATTTTATGGATCACTACCTAGCTCGTATGATAATAAATAAATCTCTGAAGTCGTGCAACAAACTATCCCTTCCCTAAATCTCTTATACCTAATATTTTTTACAGACCTTCCAAAATTGACTCCGTAACTTAAATACGATATGGAACGATAAAAAAAAATTCTTTTTAATCTAAAAAAAATTAAACCGTGTAACTTCATCCCCAGCTGGCGACGCTTTGTCTTAAAAAAAAATCCAATGGCAATCGACATCGCCGCGGTTTATAAATTAAACTCGACGACACTAGACTCAATTAAACGAGCGAAGCGGCCAAAAGCGACGCGACAGTGAATGACTGCTCCATTGAAAATGCCCATCGAGCGAAGCTCGATATTTTCAACGTGACCGTAGAGCCGCCGCTGCTCCTTTTGTCACGCAACAGCTCAACGTATTTACAGTATCAGCATTCAGGCGGTGAAGTAACGACGAAGAAGCCGAGAGAAAGCAGCGTGGGACACCACGGAACGCCGAGGAACACGCGAGACGCCCCGGCAAGAATTACGCGCGTCGCGTTTCAGCTGGTTCACGCGCGCGCGACCGCTTCCACACGCCGTCCTCCGCGCGTGCACGCTTTTACTTCCTTCTTCCTACGAGTCTCCTCGACCACGGCCACGGTCGCCACCAGAAGAAAGGTTGCCCCGTCCTTTCTCGCGTCCCGCTGCCTCTCGCCGACAGCGATTTATTAACCCTCGCGAACGTTCGAGCGCGAGCTACGAGAGCAACGGTGAACGCACCGGAGGAGGGCATTGTTCTTCGAGAACGTAAATTTGGAAAGTTGGACAGCAGGACTTTTGCATGCCGGGAACGTTGCTTTTGATGTTCCTCCCGATGTTACAGAGGATCTCATTTACCAATCTTGAGAGACTTTCACTTGGTTACTCTTAGAGGAATTTGTTGGAATTATTAAGTAAGGAGGTTTTGCGAAGATTTAAGAAACGTGGGTGGAGGTACGGAGTCGAGTGCTGAAGTTTCGTACGCGGTAATAATAGCGGTTTCGATTGCCTTTCTATTTTACGTTCACTTTGGTACGTTTGCTTGTGATCCTTCTGTTCGTGCGGGTGGCTCTTCGATTCTCACGTTAACCCATTTGAATCGCGACTTGAATTGCAGGGTCTCTCACTTATCGAAAATCACACGATTGGTGGTGTGTCGTTGATCAGATTATTTATAACTCGTCCCGATTTAAATATTTTCTATTCTTTATTAATAATAACCGATTGTCGCGATATATCGGAGTACAAAGGATAATGTAAAATATAAAAAAATATAAAATAAAATATAAAATATAAAAAAATATAAAATTGTTAGTGAAACTATTTTTATTTGATGATTTGATGCGCGTTTGATGATACAGAGAGGATATTGCCCGGGGAATATTATGCTTCGTGATGCAAATGGGTTAAGCCGACCGGGCTTGCGATACGGACGTTTAATAATGCTATTTTTGAGAAAAGAGAACATTTTTCTTATTTTATTTAATTATTTCGACTGTTAAAGACAGATGGCAAGGCCTGGAAATTGTTTCATGGACGCGGAGAATTTCACTTTTGCGTGCCACATGGTTGCCAGATATTTGTCTCCGCGCGCTCGATAGCAATAGACGAATCGTAAACCCGGAGTTAGGCGCGTCAGCGATCAGCCGGCACGGGGTGTGTTTTCCGTTGGGCCTAGAGTCCCCATCGAACGCCAGCCCACTCCAAGGATCCTGGGTGGGAGGATTGCTAGGGCGCTCAAGGAAGAGACAAGAGGGAAAAAGCCGCCACCGATTGACCGATCGCGCCTACGATCCCAAGTCGCGTCTCATTAAAAACGACGAGAGATTTCGCGACCAACGATTCAATACTCGAAATTCAAGTATTAAGAACAGAACAGAGACAAATAGAAGAATCCTCGAGCAATCATTCGACATTAAGAAGCGTAACACAGCCTGCCACATTTCTCTCAGTTAATTTATACACTACTGTCCATAAGTATTTGACTACTTGGTAGAATTGGATCAGTTGATATCATGATTGTAATGTGAACACTCCTAAATAGAAGAAATATAAATTTATATGACTTGACATATTTTAAATCAGGTATCTCAACATAATTTTTATCTCAGTATTTCTCTGTTACAGTCGTACAAAGATTATGTGTCTATGTCAATCATATAAATTTATACTCGTTCAACTTAGAGGTATTTACATTACAATCATGATATTCTGTATATTTTAGAAAAATTGATGGTGGTCAAATACTTATGGACGGTAGTGTACGTGCAATATTACTAACAGCGATCCGACCATCATCAGAAGCCCAGTAAGTTTACGTTAAACACTAATATACCAGTGTTTAAGACATATCATCTAAGCAGCATGATCTACTTCACATAATCACGAATCTCAAAAATACGTAAGATATTGGTTCGAAGTAGACAAATACACGGAAGAAAATAGATTCGTTGAACCAAGGATGGAGGACTTAAAAAACGGGCTCTTAATTAAATTCTCGAAACTTCTGCACTCACCGCCACCTACTTTTCCAATTCCAACTTGAAACTCCAAAAAAAGAGCTCTCTACGATCCAAAGGTTAACATTGTACCTATAGTATATCCTCGTTTACAACTTTCTTCATTCGTTCAATAAAGTCATAACAATAGTTAACGATTTTTAAAAAATGTTCCAACGATAAATGAACTTTCTCTCGGCTTCGCGTTCGTCGCCTACGTCATTACTATTAAAACTAAGGCCATTCACCGACCCTAACGAAGCCCTGAAAAGCGCGACGACGTACAAACGATGGGTTCTCCTCGTTATTTTTTCTTTTTTTTTTCTTCCCTTGCACCATCGAATCGTCGAGCACACTCGTTCACGCGCTGTTCGGCTTCGTTAGAATCGGCGTTTGGCTTGGCTACAAATCTGCACCATAGGTGAATACCTTTCAGGCGACAGCTGGTCGACAAAGCCGACCACCTTCTTTTTCGTCCCACTAACGGTGAGCGAGGGCATACTACAAGGAGGGGTAACGATTTACGATGTACACAAGCCGAATATCTTTTGACTTTTACTTAGACCTAACCTACCGTTCAAGATGCCCCGAGTGAAATTAACGCGGGAAACGCGTCGAACCGCGAATCAATTAGCGCCGGGGCCGTGCTTCCAACAAACATTACCTTCAACCGAGATCTGTGACGACTGAAAACCGGAATTCGACACGCTGAAACGCAGTCATTTCGGTTTTAAACGACAGTAGCGTGGATAACGATTAGTTTTATTAACGATAAAATGGGAAATGGGTTGAATTAACTGAATGAACTAAAGAAGTGAGACATTTTTAACCGAATCGTGTTCCCTTTCCGTTAAAAAATTTCTAACTTTGAGCGAAAATATAGAAAAGCGATATGTGAATTTTCTTGCTTCGGTATTATGCTAAGTATGTTTTCTTTTTTTTAATTATGAATTTTTTTTAGCAACCCGAGAGCATAATTAGACCGAAAAGAATTTGAAGACCGTAACAGGGTTAAGGAAGTAAAATCGTTTGAGCCAAGTGTGTTAGTTCGGTTTAACGATAAGTTGATTCTAAAGATCGAATAGAAAGTGGAAGTGAGTTAGAATTTTTGATTAATTAGAGAGTTATAGTAGTAAATTAAGCCTAAGAATTTATGTAGGGTACAAAGTTCGAGTAGAAAGTGGAATTAAATTGAAATATGTATCGGATTGAAAAAAAAAAAAAAAAGAAAAAGAAAAATAGAAGAAACTAGAATTCTTTTCGCTAATTACTGATTGTGGTGAGCAAGTATCTTTCTTGTAACAAAAACTTTTCGGAAAAATAATTTAATACTAAAGGTTTGCGTATAATCGACAAGTAATGTAGAGTATAGCATACATATTGGTTGTTGCTTTAAATGTCAGTGTAGACGTCAAATTATGATAACACGATCGAGAAACAGGTACGTAACACTTTCACTTAGAAAATGATAAGTGCAACTGTTAATCATATGTTAAGCAAAAACGGGCGTAAATGAAGTCATAAAACCGTATGACCCGTGAAATTACACGGTTACGTAACCAAGGACGGCATGAATTGATCATAAAAGCAAGAGGACGGTCAGTCTAGATTCAGTCATCCATCATTCTCGATTGAAAAAATTGTTTTCCATACTTGAGACGTTTATTGTTAACTTGAAAACAAAACACTTCTATTATATTTGACGATATAAAAAACTGTTTCGTTTTAATGAAACTAAAGTTATCACCAATTCTGTTAAAAAAAAAAAAAAAAAGAAAGAAAAAACTACGTGAAGGTTATTTTTAAGGAACGAATAATAAAAATTCTACACCAAAGCGGGAATATTACGAAAATATTTTCTCGCGTTTCTCCCACGACAGATACGACTCAAAATCAACACTAGTCCTAAGCAAACGAATTTCTACCCTTTAACCGAACCCCGGTCGGCTATAATTACATATTTCAAAACTTTGTCTCGGGACATCTTGCATTAATATGTACACAAGTATCTATATTTATACGTATAAGGAAACGGAGTCTGTATGTATCAAAACTACAAAGATGGATCAATCCTTGTCTACGTAGAATCAAATATTTATGTATGCTTCTAAAAAAAAGAAGAAAAAAAAAGAAGAAAAAGAAGAAAAAAAACAAAAAGAAAAAAAATAAAGAAAACAATAAATATCCATCCAACTACTTCTGCATCACAAAACCCTTACCCAGAAACAAGCGGTACGTTCTTCGCCGCATGTTTAAGTGGCATCAACCGGTTCGTTGTATCAATAACGCAACTGGAAAAATATCCAGAATGGAGCATACTGCAGAATCGAAACGTCCACTGTGCACGCGCGTCGAACGTACCACTTCATTTACGTTCCAGGAAGTCTGGTTTCTCTCGCTTTTCCTTTTCAACCGGAATAATTAAGAGAAAATGACACATACCTGTTCGACTTCGGTGTTACGATGTCTCTGGTTTCGGACGTGTATTTCCTTTCAGCACGGCCGCCGTTGAAAAGCTCGACGGTCTCCCTGGTAACCGTTTCCAAGAGAGGCTCGCCTCCCCGTCTTCCCTTGCTGAACGTCCTTTGATCCGTTTTACGGACCATAACCACCCTCGACAGGGGTTGATTGAATTCATGACCGTGCATCGTTGGCGGAATCATCGCTAACGACTGTGAGAGGGGTCCTCCGACTCGCGGAGACCTGAAACAGATTATCCGACATTCCGTAGATGAGGGGACCTGCGTCGAACGTTGCCTGTTTAACACTAAAACTACCAAAGCGATCAAAATAACTGGCGTGTAATTTCTCATAGAAATTATATAAATTCACAGCGATTCAGTTTGGCGCGATTTTCAATTTTTCGCGATTTTCTGTGAAAAATATAGATAAAGATTTGTTCGCCTTACGTTATGTATTTTTTTAAAAATACCTATCATTTTTATTTCTTTTGTATATATCTTATACGAATAGGTCTACTTTAATCGTCGGTAGGTTTAGTGTTAACTCTTTGCATTCCATGCGATTCTTTATCACCGAAGAAAGGAAGTTTTATTTCGAACGGAAAAAATTACTATCGCTTGTGAAAGTACTTGTTCTTATTTATTTTACGAATATCCTTTTTCCTCTCGTAAACGAAACATAAGATTTTAATTTTGTAAATCATCACGGTGCGATATCTTTGAAAATTGAGCACAATCGTGTTGAAAACAGAATGTCTCCGTAGCGGAGCCAAAGGAGCGCTAAGGGTTAAAATTAAGAGACTATGCTACGATTTCTCTCGTCGTGGAATTTCTACAGGTATTCCAATCTCGTAAAAGATACATCTGCGTTGCGTGATTTTCTTTGACGAGAAATTAATTAAAAATTATATTTTCAACTATTAACGAAGCAGAATTATCATGGTTAAAAATACTTCAAGACAAAGGACGGGATGTATTTACTTAGATGACTGGATTTCCTTGCAAAAGTCATGGCGAGAAAGAAAATATTTTCCAACAATAATTCTCTGTCGATTTACGGCTATTATATCAGATAAGTTATCTCGAACCCTTGTCTTCGAGATACAAGGAATAATGATACTGTCAACAATGAAATACCTGTAGGCGGCAGCCTACGACTCGTTACTATAATAGTATTAAAGGAAAGAATCATTGCTAGATAATTTAGTTGGTTCGATTGTTAAGTAGAACAGGCGTGTGACAAATAGTATCTGACAAATGATGGATCTCATAATCTTATGCACCGACAACACGGTTTGCTGTGTGTAATTCTTATAACAGATTACGCATACGTGCGTAAGTATTTTATGTATCACTCTGTGCAGTAGGATAGACCGAGAGGAATCGCGATCGTTTTTTTTAACAGTGAAGAAATAATTTCAACGTTAATAATAAAACATTTTTGTTGGAATATTTATTAAAATGGTAAAACAGTGTTTACTGTGGAGACTGTTTTATTCTTAATGAAATCGCAGGTGGAAAAATACACGTATCCTAGGAAATAGATTTTGTTTAGTAAAAAAGAGAAATGTAAAAATACTATTGCAATTGGAAAATTATAATGTTAAAATGGTGGGTCTTACGCGTTGCGGGGGTATGCACATATTCTTGGTGAATCCCAACAATTTTTTTGAATTTAAAAATCTTTCTTTTGACTGAATTCTTATTTCGATCCGATCACTCTCAGTCCATCCTGTTGTGTATTTTACTATATCATAACTGTACAGAAACTATCAACTTGAAAATTTTGGCTTCACGTAATTTCAGCTTATTTAAATTATTTTTATAATTAATAATGTGCTTAACCCCTTGGCGTACGATTTCTTCAATCTTCATACATATTAGCAATAGTTATTCACGTCTTTAATACTCTGTCAAACGCAAAGTATTGAAATATTACATGTATTTTGTCCAAATATATCAAATTTATTCCCGTGATTTGTAAGCGACCACCATATACTGTTATAATTAATTATTCAAGTAAATTGGAGATCACGTTTTTGAGATTAACGCGCAGAGTACCTCTCTTGGCAAATTTTTCGCTCGAAATTCTCGAATATGAATCAGATTTAACCCCTTGGCGTACGATTTCTTCAATCTTCATACATATTAGCAATAGTTATTCACGTCTTTGACACTCTGTCAAACGCAAAGTATTGAAATATTACACGTATTTTGTATTTTCTAATTTTCAATATTGTAAATATAAATTACAATTAAAGCTAAAATTGAACTTTATGCCACGAGTTTGACTCGTGATTATAGGACAAAGGGTTAATAATTAATTTTTTATTTCTACAGCACGGTTGATTATAGTTCATCGTTCTGTTCACAAACTTTATTTATTCGTTACACAGATATTGGCTGAAGGCTTGAAACTTCGAACGCTTTCGACAAAGACTCATTTTCCCTTTTACTACTTTCCTTTTCAAGTTATATTTACAGTAGGCAAACTTTCAACGGCAAAATTGAACAGAATTTTTTTTTGTTTTCAAGGGCAATGCAATCCTTTAACTCTTCAAACAGTCTTCGGAGCTACAAATTATTCTTGCAAGAACTGCTACTATAACGGGAAAATATGTTTTTATGCGTGCCGGTTTGCAATGAACGTTAGGTGGACACGTCTAATTACGACGTATGTGGTAATAACATCTCTCGGCCTATGAGCTCAGTATTCATAGCGATGAGTGAACAACCTAGTGCCGCTGTGAGACGTCTAACGAGGTAAATGTAATAAAGACGTACAATTTATCGTAATCTTAGTCGATCGTTGACACAGCATAGGAATAGAACAGGTATCATCGCTTGCTTGAACCACTGATCGATTTCTATGAGCCGAAATAAAAAAAAAATAAACTAAATTTGAAGAATCAATAGCGGATATATTTTTATATAAAAGCTTTTACTAAACACGTTTCTAAAAAAAATAGAAATTTATCTGTTACGTTTCGTTAATAGTATTCAGCAAAGATCTATCTTTCTTAACAAATTAATTGTTAAATATAATTTAGTACGGACACGTGAACTTGAACTGAACTTTCCGTTCGAGCCATTTGAAATTTTCATTGTGAAACGAAGAACTTCGTAAAAACTGTACACCCTTTTCTTGATAATTATCGTCTTTGTATTATTGTACAGATTGTAAAGCATGCGTTAGAGGCAAAATTATTTAATCGTAAAGCGTCTAACCCAAACGGAAAGTGCCCAAAAAACAGACTGGAACGTGTTAAAAAAAATAATTAAAACTGCCAAATAAAAGAGATGAAAATGGATCTGAATATTGAACCTAGCAACATTCCATCCGCTAAGCGACTACTCTAATAAATTGAACTACCCGTACGATCCACAGAATCTTTCCCTTTGATCCTAAAAAAGTAGCCTAATGCCTCAACGCATAACCCTTACTTATACGAAACATTCTTACTCCTTTGAAGTATCTTAAAATTTAAACTATTTTAAATTACCACGCACGTGTACCGAAATATTTTTCAAATTAACCCTTAGCGCTTCTTTGGCTCCGCTACGAAGAAATTTTGTTTTCAGCATGATTACGCTTAATTTCCAAAGATATCACACGATGAATTACAAAATTAAAAATTTATGTTTCGTTTGACAGAGGAAAAAGGATATTTATAAAATAAATAAAAACAAGTACTTTCACAAGCAGTAGCAATTTTTTCCGTTCAAAACTTCTTTTCTTCGTTGATAAAGAATCCTACGGAGCGCAGAGGGTTAATTTTATCGACCACCCAAGTGTTTTTTTTTTAATTCACGATCATCAACAACTTGTTACAATATCATAACGTGTAATTCCACCTGACAGGAATTCTTTCTCTGCGATGGATCCATTTACCCCCAAGATTTTTCTCCAAACAGCATACACGCACGATCCCATAATCGAACCAATTTATTATGCAAAAAATTCACGGTAACGAGCAACGAAATCCTTCCCATGATCGAAGCAACAATATTTGCAAGTTATTCGCGTCATCCCTACCATGATACAATGTATCCGCAATTCACAGTTCCCTTTCGACGGAACGGTTGTTCGCGCGCTCGAAACAGCGCTATTAACCCGAAATTATCCACTCGATTAAGCCGGTTGCGCGCTCAAGACTCGTTACATTTTAAATTACGCTCGGTAGCTTCTCGTTAACCTCCGTCGTTAACGCGCAGCCAGATTCTCGTTCCGCGTGCAATTAAGGCTGAATTTCTCTCCGATCGTCTAAGCAGCGAAGGGTGGAGTTAGAACAGCGACGTTCTTGCGAATCAGCTCGTAAAACCGAGGAAGAAAAAGCTCGACAACGAGTTTACGATCACGGGGTCGCGTTCGAATCGGTGAAATTGCGAATCGTTGATTCGGAAAGGGGCGACTGACATGTTTGGCTTGGATGCGCTCGCCGAAAGGAAAAAGTAACGTTCCTTGATCGCGAATCATTTCGATATTGCGAGCGTGGTAAATGAAAGCGCAGCTGTTGGGCTTTCCTCGGTGAGATAAGGATGTAATCCGAACTGGATCGGAACTTGAACTTCGCGTGAAGAGCACCAATTCTAATTAACCCCTTGACGTACAATGACGAGTCAGACTCGTCATTCATTTTACGGGCCACTGTAGACTTTGACGAGTCAGACTCGTCAAGCGCTTTTTTCGGCTTTTTTTGCTTCACTCGTGCGTCGATTCTTGTTTGTTTACAACGTTCGAGATGGTCCAGCCTATCACCTTCTCAACTTCAAGAACAAAAAAGCATCGAACACGTAAGAAGAAGCACACTGAAAGTAACATTCAGTTTAGTAGAAGTCTCGCACGGTGAATGAAGACAATATTTGAGTTTAGTAAAGATTATAAATAATCCCTGTAAAATGTATAAGTCGGATGCATTATATGAGAGTGACGATGATGGTACAATTGGTTATTAACATCAATCTGAATGAAAAATCCAAATTTCAAAATAAAATATACTCTTTCTCAGCCTTCGCGTAACCGTTCAGTTAAGCGAAATTAAATGGTATTTTTCGGTCGCATCAAGTTCCATTTAATTCGTATGTCAAGGGGTTAATACTGGAACTACCGAGGTGGTCGAAACGACTGGTTTGCAGTTTCTAGTATAAATTCTATAAATTTGTAACGATCCATTTTTAAGAATTGTGATTTTCTATAACGGATACGAATAAACATTACCTTTGCATTTTATATTTTTTCAAACAGTTATCATTTTTAATTGTTTGGTTGAAATAGGTACGCGTTGATCGTCGATAGTTTTGGTGTTAACACTTTGACGGTCGCACATTTGTCGAATCGCCTTTAGATTAGCCGCGGTAATATTTACACAATTGTTCCTAGTATAATTATTAATAAGAAAAGAGATCACTGTTACAATATTTTTAATGTTTCTTTAAAAATAGCATCGGTATATATTAGTATAGAAACATCGAAATGACGGTAAGAAACCATTTCCAGAAAATAGCTGTGCAAAGTCACACGGACGTAACAGCGGCCGTTAATGTGTTAATGCGTTTTTGTTAATTGCGTTGGATTGTGAAATTCATGGCTGGAAGGTTTTTGGAGGTAGAGTGACTGAAAAAAGAATTCGTGTATAGGACACTGTTTACTTCTATTGGAAACATTTTTGTTTCTATGCAATGTCAAATGGATACCTTGATACATCCTGAATGAAGTTTAATAAACAAGCCATGTTCTTCTGGATTATTGTGGTATAAACGTGTTTTAACTCGACGTTGCTACGAAAGAGATATTTTCAATAAAAGTCAAGAGCTAGCAATATATTAACCCTTGACACTCTGTTGACGCAGCTATAGCGTATGTAATTTTCTTTAGAAGTTAAGTTTTAAGTTAGATTTTATATTTTCTTTGAACTTTTTTTTGGTTTTAAAATAAAGCAAATGAACGAAATAAATAAAAATCGTAGACATTCCTAATATTCCTTTTCTTTCAAAATAATATGTCAAGTTTTTATAACAGTCATCGTTATAAAATGAATCTTAGAGACGATGAAAAAAAAAAAAAAATAATAATAATGCAAGTTTTATTCAGTTATATTTTATTAATTTTAAATCGATAGGAATTAAAGAAAGAAAAAAAAAAAAAATAATGCTTATACATGTAACTGTGGAATGTTACACTCTGAATGAAAATTATTTGTTTATAAAGTTTTGTTGATGCTGGTATATGTGCAATTTTTTTCATTGATCGATGCTATCAACTCAGAGTCAAAGGATCGTGAAAACTGAACGAATAGATAAAGCAGCGAAGTTGCACAGTGATCAGCAAAAATGACGATTAAGTTACGTAAATCGAAGTCTCGCGATTCGACCCGCATTTCATTACGGAAGAAAAACAATCGCAGTAACTCGGTAACGTTTTCCAAACATCGATAACGCGAAAACCAGAACGTTTTACTATACTAGTTTTTGCATCTCACTCAACGTCTGGTAAACGTTCTTATGGTGTGCTACGATACATTACTATAGTTTTTATAACTTAGTAAATCTTCGGTGTTATATATTTTTTACAAACGGTTTTTACAAAAAAAAAATTGACTACGCGTCACACGCTTCTTACGTTCAATAATAACGTTATCATAACATCTCTATTACCGTTTATACACTAAACGAGTACAAAAATTCACATCAGTCTTCGAAGGATTACATTAATACCTATATCGACTGTATCAACGCTAGAACTACCGACGATTAAAATATACTTATTTCTACCAAAGAAATCAAAGTGGAAAGTATACAAAATAATATGTAATGCAATTCAGACAAAAGTTTATCTATATTTTTAATAGAAAATCGCGAAAAATCTGCTCAAAGGCACAATAGTTAATTTATAAAGATTCTGTAAAAAATTACGAATAGGTCATTTTGACCACTTTGGTAGTTCTAGTGTTAAAATGAATCAAAACACATGATTTATAAATTAAACATATCTTCTTCAAAGGAAAAAATACATATACCAGTACTTAACCCTTTATAGCCCGAATTTTGTCTGCTTATTGGAGAAAAAATTACGATTAATTACAGTTTTTCACTTTGATTTGAAAATGTTTAACACTAAACCTACCGAAGATTAAATTACACCAATTTGTATCAAAGAAATTATAATGATAGATACTTGGAAAAATACATAATGCTGGAGAAACAAATCTTTAACCATATATTTTGTAGAAGATCACAAAAAAAATACGCAAAAATGCACCGTTAATAATTTATAAGATTTGGGTAAGAAATCACGAATCGGTCATTTGACCGCTTTGGTAGCTTCAGTGTTAAACTAACAATTACTGTAGATGGATCGTGGTGTCACTACAATAACACAGTAATCAAATTTAATAGCGCAGTGATGACTAAACAAAATAATTTTTCAAAATATAGATACATCAGTTTCTAACTTTTAAGTCACACGGTCCCATAGAGAGTTAAGTTAAACAACAGTGCCCGTTACTATACAAATACTGTCGTTTACACTTAATCATTAAAACAAATAACCTATAATTCATTTCCTAAGTATTAAGACCTCCAACAGTTTTCTTTATCGAGCATCCTAATACAATTTCATTCTCTCGCAAAATATCCCAACAATAATATCAAGCTGAACCAAAGAACACCTAAAAACCAAGTATTAACCCTTTGCGGTCTTATGTCGAGCCAGGCTCGACATTTTTATTCTGTTCCATTATTTTTATTTCTGGGATATGAAACATATTCTTTCATATTAAAATTTAATTTAATTAAAAGTTTTCTACACAGATACCTTATTGGTTATGAAAATACGAAAATTCAGTCAAATTATTGACAGTTTCTAAAAGTAGACTATTAAAGATGAACTAGTTAAGCTAAAATGTGGAATGTAGCTCGGACCGCAACGGGTTAAATTCCTTCAAATTTCCCATCGAAAACACTAAACATCAAACTTATAATCCCATTTTAAACCATCCAACCCAAATCCATAACTCGTCCCATTCACGTCAACATTCCAACCCTATCCACCTCGCCTTATTAACAACCTCTACATCAAACAAAGAACCTAACAAAAAAGAAAAAAAAAAACTCACCGCAAACCTCAAACGTCGATCTTCCGTGCCCCCTATAAAACAGAAGCAACGATCTTCTCGGGACGAGATCAACACACTTCCATGGAGATCAACGAATCGTGCGATCGTCGATCTCGTACGATCGAAACACGACACTGGTTGGAATTTTCGAGGAACAGCAGCGAATCGGTGTTCGTGAACAACGAGAGAAGGATGCGACGACGCTGGATCAAAGGAAGCGTCCCCGTTTCGAAGTCGCGCGTGTACAAGGCTCCATGGTTCGGTCGGCGGCTCTGGATCCTCTCGCCGAGACGCTCTAGCTCGGTTCTCTCGATACAAACCGCACGACAGAACGAACAAAACTGGCACGAGTCGGGCCACGAGAAAGAGAGACGGTCCTCCGCTCTCGGAGAGGAAAGGTGGCCAATTAGCCGTTACTCGGCGCACATGCCTTAACCAACTATCCGGCGCAGCTGCAGCGCCGCTGCACGCTTCTCGGGAATCGCATTCATAAACGTGCACGATGCAGCGGCAGCGTCGCGTTGCCGCGCGTCGTTGAGCTTCCAGAAGATTCATGTTTCTCTTTTCTATGGTTTGTTTTGATTTCTTTTTTTTTTTTTTTTTTTTTTTTTTTTTTTTTTTTTTTTT
>SMSQ01025786.1:102760-151713 GCA_019453375.1 Ctenoplectra terminalis
TTTTTTCTTTTTCTCTTTGGTTATATTTTCGTGTGCTTAGTTCGTTTCGTGTAACGTTTTGAAGTGCCGCTGGTTGGGATTTGGGAATAGTTTAATCAAAGTGGCGGAGTGGTTTTGTTTCGTGCTGGGTAGAGCGAATGAGATTTTTTTTGTTTGTTTTTTTTTGTCGGAGAGTATTCTTTGGAATATTTTTGAGGTAAACTTGGTTGTTGATTGGATAGAAAAATGGATATTTGTTGGACGCAAAGAATGGAAAATTTTGTAAATTTATTAGGGCTCCTTCTGTGGGATTTTTAGTGGTTTTCTGTTAAGAATATAAATCAAAGTTTGTCTCTCTTACATCGTGTACTTTTTCGTGCACCCTTCATTTATATTTTTGTTTATATATTTTTACAAATAGGTATACCTCAATCATCGATAATTCAAATCTTAAGCATCAAACAAGCTTACATAAATCGACCGCAAAAAATTATTCAGTACTGTACATTAACCCTCTGTGGCGCTGTGTGACTTTAGTGTTACACACTGATGTATTTGTATTTAGAAAAAGTTTATTTTATTTAGTTATCGCTGTATTATTAAATTCTGTTACTGTATTACTGTAACGATACCGCGATCCATCTGTAGCAATTATTAGTTTAAAAATTTTGAAATCAAAGCAAGAAACTGTAATCAATCGCGGTTCTTTTTTTCTCTGATAAACAAAATTCGGACTATAGAGGGTTAATAAATTGAGAAATTGTTCAGAGTATTAGGATTTATCGTTAAAATGTATAACTGATATTTTAAAAATAATAATGTGCTGTTAAAGTTTTATGCTTGATATAAATATTTTTATATGAGTTTTAAGTATTTTACATTATTTAATATTTAGCCTTTTTTTAGAATGAATAAAAAATTATTTTTAATATCTTTTGGAAGTATAAATATCATAGTAATAATAATTACACGTATGAAAGACACGATTGTTTTGCAATCACTAATGAATTAAAAACATATATCTTAGTAAATAATTCACAACAAAATAACGCATAAATATTTTTTACGATCAGCTCTATTTAAAAGCAGCTTTAAAAATTTATGTTTTCCTTTGAAATTTTTATAACTGTTTTGTCCCGTAAGAATAATGGTTATTTTATTTCTTTTTTTTTGCGTCTGAAACGTAACAGACGTTAAAAGTTTTTATGGTTTGAAGTTAAATGAAGCGTGTGATTAAAGAAGCGGACACGGTTATAACTTCTATGCTTGTAACTCCGTGGTTACGAGTTTCAAATAAAATAAGTAGTTTATCACTTTTTCAATAACAATATCTCGAATAATTTAAACCAATATTTAATTATACAATAATCTATTAATACAAATTAAAAAAAAAAAACCTTTCATTCCCACAAACTGATTAAAAAATCATTACAATTGTCACATGCTATATTTAATTTACTTCAACACCGAATAATACGATTTATCAAACATTTATTTCTCCCCAAACTATAAATATACGTTAAAAATATTGTAACAGTGATCTTAACTCTTTTCTTATTAACCCTTTGTCCTATAATCACGAGTCACACTCGTGGCGCCGATTCTGGATAAAATACAATAAAAAGACACAATATTTATGACAAAGTTCAATTTTAGCTTTAACTGTAATTTAAATATACAGTATTGAAAAATAGCAAATACAAAATACGTGTAATATTTCGATACTTTGCGTTTGACAGTGTGTCAAAGACGTGAATAACTATCGCTAATATATATGAAGATTGAAGAAATCACAAGCCAAGGGGTTAATAATTATGCTAGAAACGACGGTGTAAATATTGCCACCGCTAATCTAAAGGCGATGCGAAAAATGTGCGGCCGTCCAACACTAAATAAAGTGTTAATATTTTCCATCGCCAAATTCACCTTTCACTCGTTTCGATCGCGCACCCATCGCTGCGATATCCATACAAACACGCCTAATACTCGAATTCCTCTTTTCCGTTACTTCCAGCAACGGTAGAAATTCTTTGGGAGGCCAGAAAATTCCAGTCCGATCGGTATCTCGAATTTCACGACCAGGAATAAACGCACGAGCTTAAGCGAAAGATTCCTCCGGTAATTTCTACCTCAGCCCTCCTCCTCTGTCGCGACAAGAAAAGAAACCCAGCAATGAGTTCCACTAAATTACACAGCCCAGAGAGAAACACCATAAAGAGGAGGAAAGATGAAAAAGCGAGACAACGAAACAGCGAAGAGAAATATAAAAACTGAAACGATTTTATCGAAACGCATCCTGCGCGCGGTTTCTTCCGCTTTCGCGACAACGCGTAAGTACGGTGCGCACCGCGGAAAGCAGCGTAATAATTGGAGAACGAAGATGTACGGCCGAGCGAGTACCGCTATTCCGGCTGACCGGAATCACTGCTCTGGAACAGCACGGTACTCCTCTCCCTCTCTCTTTCTCTCTCTTTCACTCCCAAAGGCATCAACGTGCTCACGGGGAACACGTGCGACTCGCTAACACCTGTTCCAGTGTTCCAGTGCTTTTCCTTTGAGTATATACACCAGCATTGATCCTCGAAGCTTCGGAGACCATTAATTACTCTAATCGGATACTTTGGCTATCGGTAACGCGTTTTATGACCGGCTCGATGATAAAGAGAGGAAATTCCATCACCGGAATAGCTCTTTGAACCATAATACTTCCGCTTTACGGACCGTGCAATCGCTAAGGTCGATGCGAAATAGGATGGTTTACGATGGACACTTTATGACCCTTGTGTGATTTGTATTATACTTGTGATGTCACCTTTTATTGTTATAGGCTGAGATTATTTTACAGCAGGTCGAAGAAGTTTCCAGGTATTACTGATTTATGTTTCTAAGGATGGATTTGATCTGGATATTACAGTCTGTTGCAGGTGTGTATTGGTTATTTATTTGGAGTTTCTTTTTGTTTTTTTTTTTTTTATTGGAAATGGAATATCAGAATACAATTTTTCCTGCATTTGAATGTCCATTATCCGGAATACCTTAATTTCCTGTTATTTTGTTGTTCCAACAGAGTGTTTTTCAACGATCGGAACTGTAGAACACGATATTTATGATATTTAGGTAATTTAGCAGCTGAAAAGATATAGGATTCCTATTAGTTTATAATACTATTAGAAACTTTGAATATTTGATAATCTTCATCCTATTCATTATTCACACTAGGTCAATTAACACGTTAAACGCCACGCTGATTTTGATTAACTTTCCTTTAGACTGTGTGCTGTGATAGTAATTCAAAAACATTTGGTCGCAGAATAGTTAAGAATTTAACCCATTCGCTGCCAAGCCTAAACTATACGAAGTCATTCCCATTGCCATTTATATTTTCAGTGTTATTGTTTACCAAAGCTCTGTTATTTCTTGGTAAGAGCACATATATTATCGTACATAATCATTTGCAAGCACAAAACCAAAGACGAGTATACTCGTCGTCTTGGCAATGCATGACACCCTGCCAAAGACGAGTATACTCGTCCTTGGCAGCGAATGGGTTAAGAAGAAAATTATAAAGGCCTGCAAAGGAAAACGGTAACTTTGTTTAATATGATTTAATACAAATAATATGTTTTAATAGAAATTTGGAAATTAATAGTGTCAGTCTTCGGAAACCAACTTCGGAAACAATATTTGTTTTCTAAACAAAAATTTCAACGTCGGTCCGCACGGACCGGCGTGACGCATAACGTGTTAAATACTTACAGTATGCTTCAATATCGAGCTTAACCTTCTCACAGAAATCGAACACAATAGCTACTATCTATACTCAATCATTATTACGCTGCTTAGATTCTTAATTTAGTGTTTAAAAAATTCACAGAAACTAAACTCCGAACAAATGAACGTTTTTCCATTCCGTTCGCGCACTTTTCCTTATCCGCATGATTTATCGATAAATTTAATTTACTAACAACACGTGACCATTATTCACCGTGGCACACAGTCGCGTAACAAGCGGTACTCCGTGGCGTGAGGAACACTGAAACGCAAAATGGCCAGTTACGAAGAGGACAATGGAAGCCTTACGACGTATAATACACAAAGAGGAAAGGAAGGATCGCCTTGAAAAAATTTTGGCTACGCTTTACGTACTTTCCCCTCAATTTCCTGCCGTGACACGGTGTCAATAATTCTTCTGTTATGATTCAAACGTTTGGTGAACTCACCCTTTTATCGCACGGTGTTACGCACCCACCTTATGGTATTGAAATGTTCTTGGGTCAGTTGAACAAATGTTCTTATAAGTAATCCACGATATTACAGTTATATTTGGAATTTAACTATTATATGTTTATCCCTAAAGAAGATGGCAATCGGATCATAAACTTCGTGCTTGTGGATTTTTATAACAAGTTAAGAACTTAAAATAATATCTAATATGATACAAAGAACACAAAGAATGAGTTGTTATATGATTTTAATAAAAGGAGAGGAAATTAAAATTGATTTAAGTTTATGTTGAGGAATATGTAAAAAAAGATAGTCTTTTTAAAAGGTGGTAAAAAAATATATATTTGAGAAGACAAGAAACCAGGACCTGTGTCTTTCCTAGGTCGATTTACTCTTCGCATTGACTGGAAAAATCTTGTAATCTAATTTTTTTAACATCTTTCTAATTTAAAAAAAAAATTTTTTTTAATCTTGTCGTCTAATTTTCTTAAAATCTTTCTAATTTAAATAAAAATTTTTTTTAAATCTTGTCATCTAATTTTCTTAAAATCTTTCTAATTTAAATAAAAATTTTTTTTAAATCTTGTCATCTAATTTTCATAAAATCTTTCTGATTTAAGTAAAAATTTTTTTAAATCTTGTCATCTAATTTTCTTAAAACCTTTCTAATTTAAAAAAAAATTGTTTTTAAATCATATATTGTAATTTTCTTAAAGATTCTTATAATCTAAAAACATACTACGGTTTACCTTTTCAGGTACGCCGGTTAATGACATTTGGGTCTTTCCCAGACATTTTACCGTGAGGCAAAAGGCGATACCCAAACCTTGTCCGATGGGGAGTTTTATTATTTAACTGTTTTATTTTACCAGTTCAGATATTCCAAACGTTTAAATCCCACTAGAATGATACATTCTTAAATAATACTTATTTATAAATGGCACATGGATATAAGTTTGTTAAAACTTCATCCACTTTTAACTTTCAAATAATTACTGACCTCTCACGCAAATTATGAATATGTAGCACGCGTGACACGAATAAGAACTAACTAACCTGGACACGAATTAATGCAAGCGACATGTAACACGAATGAAAAAACAACGCGACTACCGGATGATTCAATCAACGAATAAAATTTCAATCGAACGACCGTCTAAAACAAGAAAACTTATCTAAATGAGGGCCAGCTCGGCTTCAACAGGAACTGCAACAAGTTTCACCGGGTCCCGAAAAAAAGAGAGAAAGAAAAAAAAAGAATCAGAGAATGTCGAAGGCCTTGTTAACAGGATCTACACATATTCATTTCTGCCGTATCATTTTCAACCTTCGATTACGTCTCGGCGGTGTTCCTCGCCGATTGCATCGTGAATTTCCTCCATCTAATCATCTAACATACTCCGAGACGGACGTTCATCGCGTTTATATTTAGTGAAAGTATCCAAGCCGCGATTTTTCCTCTCTCGGCGATGCACATGTACGGTGTAAGTACCTCTGCCCGAAGATAACGAACGAAACATTGTTCGCCAAGGGTAATGAAGTAACGCGTAAGAGATAAGATCGCGAGGCAAGGATGTTGCAATTAAATGAAGAGCGTATAAGCGTTTTGAACGCGAAACGAACGTCGACTCCACGCCAACCGGACATGGAAGCGCGTTTCAGAGAGATTTGCATGACCGCAAGCGATGCACGTGACCGTCCACAGTGGAAATGAAATATCGAGCTCTCGAGCTATAAGCTATCGTATACGAGCCGACGTGCGTGCAATATGTTCCATGACCACCACAATGCCGCGGACGATCGATAATCCGACATTGAAACTCGCGGATTTCGAATTGGTCGAATCCACACGAACTATATTTTTGTACCGCCGTGCGATAATTGTTAAGCAAAAGTGGAGCAATATGTGTGCGCTATCGATACGCGAAAAGATTAGGTTTAAAATATTGCAAATTCGTTCAGATATGATATTTTTGTTCCCGCAAGGTTTATTTGTGAGATATAAAAATGAATAGAGAGATGCAGTCATACAACGTGATTTGATTATTATTACTACTGTATCGTGGCTTGTGTTTCTGAGAGATACGTATATTATATTTCCACCGGTTTTCTATTTTAAGATGTAATCAAACGGTTGAACAAAAATTATAATAAAACTCAGGTCGAACAGATTGCTTCATGACCCCGTGTGGCGACAGGTTTCTAAAATCTTGAGATAGATCATTTTTTTCAATCGTTAGATTAATTAATTCATAATTCGATTCTTATGTGTTTATCATTGTGTATATCTCTCGGTATAGATATTCAAATTTTGTTTAGAAAATTATTTTTGGAGCGAAACGTAGAAACGGCAATTGAGAATAAATAATGAGATACTTTTAAAATAAATCGATTCGAATAAAATTGAAACTAAAATTTGGATTCGTAATATAGACACAATTTTATAACACTTTTTTACAATCTTTTTATTAATCATAAAATTCGCAAGAAAATGTCTCTTCCTCGAGTTGTCGAGAAACAAAAATTTATATCTCCATTAGTAACGAAGATAAACCCTGCTCGGTGCAATTTGATGCAATTATTTGTCACAACTCGGCACAATCACGAAATGAGTTCGCGTAGCTAGCACGCGCGCCTCTCGAGGATGGCACTATCAAGGTCACCGGCTCAACTTCCGGCGTCCGGATGATTACGTTGCATACAGCGATTCGATTCCCGAGGTCTCCACCAATGACAGAAGGTGTAATAACGCTGATGATAGAAAAAAATAGGTGGAAAATCTACAGAACATCGGCAAAGTGGTTCCAAGTTACGCGAATACCAGCCATCGTTATGAAACTGGTTAAGCTACAACAGTGACTTTTAATCGTAATTAAAATACTGGACTGATGCAACTAAAATTATCGTTTATAACAGAGAAATTTAAATAAGATTTAAAATATTTTTTGCTTTCAACTATTTAAATTTAAAATCTTGATGAGATGAATTCCTAAAAGTATTTTTTGTTCTCTCCTTTCATCTCTGAGAAATTTATTTAAGCCTCTAAATAAATGAAACTAAGACAGAAGTCCCGATATTTGAATTTATGCAGTTTTTATATATTGGATATTCGCGATAACCGTTATCACAATACGATTTCATAGTCGATTACACATAAAATCATATAGATAGATTGAAGAGTCACGTTCACAGCGCGTACGTACGTGCTACATATGAACCGTTTAACCCATTGCGACTCGAAGACTTTTTTAAGTTTCAAAGGACCATTGAGAAAACTTAAAGTGTTCTTTTGGAAGGAAAAAAGGAAAATTATAAATGTTTACGATTTCTTATTTATCTGGTTAATTTACTTTTGTTTTAAGATAATATAGAATATTTAATAAAATATAGAATCTAATTAAAAACATAATCTCTGAAGAAAATTATGCGTGTCGCCATAGCGGCGCCAGTCGAGTGCAAAGGGTCAATAATGTATCGCGTAAATTAATAATTCCTGAATACAAAAGGAAGGGATCATTAGTTTGAGGAACGAATCATCGAGAGAAGAAACCAGCGAAAATTGTCTTATTAGATATCGTTAGGAGGGACGATAAAACGATGTTAGCTTTGCGTGTTCAGCGCGAGGAATTCAGCGGGTTTAAACGATCGGAAGAATTTACCGCGCACAAAAAGAGCGGGACGCATGAATGCCTTCGAGCGGTCGATTCGATGAAAATTTCCTTCTTAATTACACGTTCGCCAATGTGATCAATTTACGACGTTCTCGTGGGTTAATCGTATGTGTTATTATTTAAACGATGATTCTAAGAATTATTATTCCTTCACAGAAATACGTGTACAGTTTTTGAGCGTTATCAAATTCCAGAAAGCTGTTACATCGAATAATTGCGATTAAAGTAATTTGATGACCGTTTGAACGATGCTTGCGAGACTCATCGCACGAATCAACTAATCACGATACATCTCTAACATAATTATTTTATGCTTATAAATTTCAATTTTACGAGACGGTTCGATATCAAGGTACAGATGGAACAACTTAATTCTGAATTCCACTTGGTGCATTAGCAGTTAACTCTCTGTGGGACCGTGCGACGTAAAAGTTAGAAACTGATGTATATATATTTTAAAAAATTAATTTTCTTTAGTCATCACTGCACTATTAAATTTTATTACTGTGTTACTGTAGCGACACCACGATCCATCTACAGTAATTATTAAAACATTTTCAAATCAAAGTGAAAAACTGTAATCGATCGTAATTTTTTCTCCAATAAGCAGACAACATTCGGGCTATAAAGAGTTAAGCTACGCTACAAATGTATCCAAATATATTATTACCAACTACAAAAATCGCTACGAAATATAAAATCAGATATTCAAGATACGCTTGTACCATAAATTATTCGGAATCGATTTGGAAACAATCTTCGATCACGAAAGTAAAATCCATTGGGTCAGCTGATCTTTGCCCTTGATACCTATTGCATAATACCGATCTAACAACATTTCTTCCGTGCATTCTATTTATATCTTCCACCGCAGGGAAGTTTCGTAACACGAAAAGTTTCCTCCGAACAGAAGCAAAAAGAAGTTTCTCTGGTAACCACCGATTCCACGCTACGAAATTTCCGTAATGTCACCGTTTAGGTGAATTATTCTCCAAAGGTATCGCCCAGTTTGCAAAATTGTAAACACATTCTCCCAGCGACCTCGAAACCTTTTCTTTCGTTGTGTTCTTCATTGAAATTTCTCTTTTATCCGCGAGCCATCGTGCAAATGGGCTACTGACGCAACCAGGAACGCGTCAACAGCACCGCGTAATGACCGATAATTAGTCAGTCGGTTGCGTAACCCGCCATTGTCAGATAATACGTACGGACAAGCCGCCGGACGAGGATTACGTTCCGCGAAATCGTCACGCGGAAGACGATTCGGACATTTTTTAACGCGTCTTCGCGTTTGTCAATGAAACATGAACGTCGGTTTGAAAGGTACAAGTACCGCGTGAAGACCGTGACAAAATGATTTTATACGGAGTCACACCGTGTAATAGTGGGTGATTTTTTTTTTTTTTTTTTTAGCAATTTCGAGGCAAAGCTGTTCGTTGAGATTTATGTGATTTCGCGTTGCATCCTTTACACGTTATTAAATAATTACGTCTATTAACGAATTGTGTCCGCAACTTTCATTTCCTATAATTTTATTTTATACTTTCACGCTCACAGTTGCACTTCCTGTTACATAAATCTCGAGAGAGATGTCCTTTATCGATTAAAATGGTGTTCGATGTAACAGCGGTCAAGTCTGAGATAAATTTTTCAGTCGGGTTAAAATGGACAACATTTCTCGCGACATTATTCTACGATACGAAAATAACTATTCATCGGTCTCTTATTTACATGTAAATAACTTACGCAAATCTACTACGCGAGCTATGCAAATTTCTGGAACGAGAAATACATTGAATTACTTACGATTATGTGCTGAATTTTGCATTCGTATTTAGTATTGCACATCCTCTCTCGTGAAAAATAAGTGAACTGTATGATTTTAAAGCAAGAAGTCGAAGAAAGATAAACGGTAGAATATTCGGTTTGTGTAGTATTTCTTTTGGAGCAGTGCTCGATGAAAACGTCCCCCTCTAACGTAGCTATTTGAATTATTGATAAGATTAGAATTTGGAATGTAAATTCCATGAACTAGAGTCACACGATTGATAAAAAAACTTCTCTTTTCCTGCTACGCGAGGAACTGTTCGATGTGTGTTTATTCACGAGTTAGAAATTAATCGAACTTCTACGACTTTCCTCGGTAGGTTGCGTGCGAACGACATAAAAGTTTCACGGCCATGTGTTCGTGCGCGTAATAACACCGCGAAAACAACTGTGGAGAATAAATACCTGCTCCATCGATTACACCGAATTTCACATACCTCCTCTTATCAGCTGAGTAATGTTTGAGGGAGATAAAACGGTGAACGGAGGAACGCGTACACTTTGAATATCCGTCTTCCTTCTAGCGAATATTATAAACGCATTTGACTAAAATCATAACGCAAGACATTTTTTTTTTTTTTCTATACTTCAGTACCGAATTTGAGAAAAATTTATATTTGTGGTTTGGTGGTTTATATGATATTGTGGTAATTTTTATTGCGGAGGAAAGTCAGAGGTGTCTAATGTTTTAAGAAAAATTCGTTACCTTTTTTTCTAATTTAGAGATTTCTAATTTACCTATTTTTTTTTTTTTTTTAATTTCACGAAAGATTAACACGAACATTATTATTCGTTAAATTAAATACAAAACAATTTCACTTCGAAACTGAATTACTAAACTCGTGCATCACTTTCCAAGTCGAAGTTGTTTAACACTAGAACTACCGACGACTGAAGTATACTTATTTCTGCCGGAGAAATCAAAGTAGAAGGTATTTAAAATAATATATAATGAAGCTGAGACAAAAGTTTATCTATATTTTTAATAGAAAATCACGAAAGATCTATCCAAAGGTACCATAGTTAATTTATAAAATTTCCGTGAAAAATTACGAATGGGTCAATTTAACCATTTTGGTAGTTCTAGTGTTAAGGTGGCGAGAAAAATTCACAACGCTTGCTTCAAATTCATCAAATGTGCAACAATCAAAGATTTCGCTTACACAATCTAAAATTGAAAACAATGCTACGTTTCCTGAACGCTTTGAAACAAAATAAATTCTTGAAGAAAAAATGAAGCAAAGATACAGGAAAAATGGGTGAAAAAGGGTCGCATGTTTAAAAACTCGTAAACTGGGCGTATCGAACGCGCGGATAGCATAAATGCACATGCAATTGTTTACATAATAATCTCATATTGGTGTAATGACGTGCCTTTAAAGCTAAGAATATCGCGTGTAGAGCGCGATTCACATGGCGATGCAGAAACGCGTGACGAAACCGTCGCACTTTACGCTTTAAGGCGGCGTTTTTGGGTCAAGTGAAACAGTTAAATGGTCGGTAGCTTGTTTTTGACCTGAACAAACGCAGGAATCTGTGTGTCTTGTTAAAAAAAACCAGGCTAACGAAACAGAACGTCCCGACTTTCTACCTTACTCCGTTAAACGAATTTTCAAGTTCGTAGTAAACGTTTCACGCGAATTAAATAAACCGAAGGGAAACACGTTGTACGAGCCTTGCGATCTTTCGACAACTTCCTTCGACTGTTCCGAAGCATGTTAGAAGTAACACGATAATCGAGGCGTGTTGCAACGATAATTAACCTTGTCACTGTACAAGACTTCGATTATTCTTATGCAAGCCTCCTCGTCCTACTAAGCTAAGTTCTTTAACAAGTGGGGCTAATCTGCAGTTCGATCGACGATTTATCGACAATGTTATCCGAAGTGTGCTCTTAATTATCGTGAAACGTCGATTACGTTAATGGTGTTTGATTCGCCGCGGTTATCGTCGACGACAATGTGAATCAATTTTGCAAACGTATCGTAAACATATTTTAAAAACTGGCACGGCTAACGTAAATTGTTGAGAGTTCCCTGGAACGTAATTATATAACTCTTGGCTAGAATCGAGGCGATTAGCGTTATATCGTTGTGTTTAGTTAATCGTCGCATTTATTATACGGCCGTAGTTTATTTTTAAAGCGATAATTAATTCTTATTTTAATCGATGCAACAGACGTTTGGGTTACGTGTAATCTCGTCAATTTTATAGTTACGTTAGTTGAGTGATATAAGGACATGTTTGGAAATTTCTTGCAATATCGACAGAAATGCAAGTATAAAATCTCTGAATTAAATTACGGTATGGAATCTCTTGAACTGCCTGTTAAAGAACGTACAGATTACTACTTCCTCCTTGTTATGTAAATCTATAACTCCACTTGTACAACGTATTTAAAAAAAAGAAAAAAAAAAAAAAAAAAAGAAAACATATAAGAAGGTACTTTTATTTTTCTCTTCGATTCAATGAAATGCAATTTTCTTTCAAACGCACACGTTGGAAACGAAAATAATGAGAGGCAAGAATTTGTACATAACAACAGGAGGCCACCATAAATAATCTCAAGAGCTGTGCGATTGCTCTAACGACTATTTTACAACCGAGCCTGACGGAAAACAGACAGACCCTCGGCCCTCGGCAACACCAGCCGATCTTTGGGGAAAAACGGCCGGAGGACACTCATCATTCGAGCACCGTGCCGAACAGTCGATCACCGAACGTTTCCAGATATTACAAGAATATACTCATAGAAGAGGACTTGTCGCTACCGCGCATTTTTATTAATAAAGAACCGTCGATTCTTACACACAATATTTTCTTTCCTAAAAAAATTAGCTTAAGAAAACACCCTTAAACAACTTGTTTTAGCTCTCAAGTACTTCAACGTAGAGACTTGATAACCGATCGATGAACCAAGGTTTTAAGATTATTAGAACCCTAGAACAAATGGGTTGGCAGAGTCTTCGGCTGTGTTGTTGACCCGGATACTCTTTTTCCAGATAAACGGGGTTGCACCCTCCACGAAAATAGGTTCGATCGATCAAGTGACCAACTGCTACGATATTTATATTTATAGACTTTCTTCTAGAGGAGGCCAGATATCGGTATCTACCATTAGCCAGGTCCCTGCAGTTCAACTTATCGAAGGTTCGACCGTTTCTTTTTCTAGCACATGTTTCGACCGCATCGTGATAGCGTTTAAGTATAAAGGGTGTGGCTCTTGGTTGTAATCGGTTAACTGATAAGACTAGTCGTCAGCGTTTATCAACCTTATCTATATTTATATATATTTATAAAGCTTTTTACAACTCAGACATTTCCACAAATCTCCACAGACGTATAATTACCAGATTTTCAGGAGAAAATTAATCCGTTTCACGGAATATTGTTGCAAGCTCGAGTTCCATTAAGAATCTGCTTCATCCTATTAACCCTTTGTCCTATAACCACGAGTCACACCCGTGGCGCCGATTCTGGATAAAATACAATAAAAAAACACAATATTTATGATAAAGTTAAATTTTAGCTTTAACTGTAATTTAAATTTACAATATTGAAAATTAGCAAATACAAAATACGTGTAATATTTAAATACTTTGTGTTAGAGAAATCGCGGTAGACGAACGGCTGAAGCAGCCCATGTGCGTTTTGTCAAGGCACTTCCCCACTTAAGGGAAATTCCTTGGGACCTAGGGCAATAAACTCAGACAGATATACTGGCGGGAACGTCCTCACGACTCCTCGATAGTCCAAGGAAAGGACATTATTGTAACCGCCTTCAGCGCGAACACACGCATTATTAAAACGCATATCAAAAACGCCTACAGACTCTTTTCTGAAAAACCGTTCGAATCCTGATTCCACCTTGCAATATATTTGGTGAATAACTATTGCTAATATGCATGAAGATCGAAGAAATGGTAAGCCAAGGGGTTAAATCTGATTCATATTCGAGAATTTCGAGAGAAAAATTTGCCAAGAGAAGTACTCTGCGCGTTAATCTCAAAAACGTGATCTCCAATTTACTTGAATAATTAATTATAACAGTATATGGTGGTCGGTTACAAATCACGGGAATAAATTTGATTAATCGATAGAAAGAATCGTGACGATGATAAAAAGGAACGAGCCTGGAAAGTCGTGGAAAATATTACGCTTCATAAAGCATCTCCTCTTCGGAAAATGCCAATTAATTAGGGTAAACGATTTAAGACGATCGATACCACGAGTTGGTGTAACGATGAATAAATAATAGAAAGGGAACCGCGAGACGCGTGATATGCAACTCACCATTCCCATGCCGCGCCTTTCTCCTCGGGAGATTGCCTTTGAATATGAGATGCGGCAACAGTAATAAATGTACGAACGACTATCAATAACCTTATTGTTTGCGTGTCGAGCAACGTTTTCTTACTTAGAGTACACTGCAGACGTTTTGGGAATTTCATTTGTACTGACCTGCATACGAGAGCCTCAGTTCGTGGGAAAGCAATATTACTTGGGAATGCGGAATTTGTAGTAGAATTGGTTATTTAAATGTAACTGTGTCAGGCAATATGGAACTTCGTGTTGTGAAATTTTTTATCAAATATAACTTTTGCTCTTGGTAATATTATTTAACATTGAAGTTATGTTCTGTGGACGTTTGAAACGTGTTTTAAGGAACGTTATTAAAACCACTTCGGTAATCTTTGATACGAGCACGTTTCGTTTTAACGAAACAAAATTATTTTCTTTTTATTCTAGCTAAGATGTAATATAATTAATTTAATTATCATAGTAGAAATGGAAGTACTTAGAATGGAGCAGTGCTACGGTACCGGAAGTAGACTATCATAAGTTTAATCTGCATCTTAAAATTTATTACAAGAATAAATGCCTGCAAAGACACATAATTCTTCTTATAAAAACAAGAATATTTTATAATTCTAAAGAAAGAATTATTCTATGTCTTAAAATTTAGTACGAGAAAAAATACCTACAAAGACACATAATTCTTCTTACAAAATCAAGAATATAATTTTTATAATTCTAAAGAAAGAATTATTCTACATTTTAAAATTTATTAGAAGAAAAAATACCTACCAAGACACATAATTCTTCTTATAAAAACAAGAATATTTTATAATTCTAAAGAAAGAATTATTCTACATTATTTAATTTATAACAAGAAAAAATACTACAAAGACACATAATTCCTCTTATAAAATCAAGAATATCATTTTTATAATTCTGAAGAAAGAATTATTCTACATTTTTTAATCTATTACAATATAATTTTTATAATTCTAAAGAAAGGATTCTCAATGTGGTCAACCTCAAACTCTGAATTATTCTTCCGCTACCTTTTCAAGAGCAATAAAAGATAAACATTCCATTACCAAGAAATCAATCTGTACGTTAAAAGTTAACGAACGAAGAGGTACCAGAAATAATTGAGTTTTACCGGTAATTCTTAAAACTAACTGAGGCAGCACGTAAAGGGAGTGAAACAGGGGACGGAAACAAGTTGTTTACGGTCACAATGTAGTCGCCGACGTAAGCCTAGCAGCGAAGGTCTCGGAAAGTAGGTAATTCGACATAAGAACTGACGCTCGATACAAAAGGAACGAACACACGAGACCAGTGAGCCAAGAAGACAGTACAGTACGATCGTAACGAAGCTCAAACCGTGCTCCCAGTTCCTGTTCGATACTGTAAATCTTTCGATTTCGTCGCGTAACGCTCTACTAACAAGCAACGACCTTTTCTTTTCTTTCCGTCTTTTCTCATCTCACTTTACATTATGTATCTCGGTGTCGAGTTGTGTCGAGTCACCATAGGAACATCTAGAGCCGGAAATATTCCGAGAAATTAAGTGGGAATCCGAAAAAGAAGAAAAGAACGGAACCAACCGAGGGTACCTGTAACTATTCGTCAAAACGTGACGCTGGTGAAAGTACCGGATACGCCGAGAAAAAAGAATAGAAATTGCGAAATTAATTAAACGCACTGTACGAGACCGTAAGAATCTTATCCTTTAGCTTGGACTCGAAATAGTTTGAAAATAATTTCAAGTGTATCAGTTGTTAAATTAGTAAGATTCAAACGTGGAAATAATTGCTTCAATGATATTTTCAACGTGTATCTATTTATTTAAACGTGTATGGAAGTATATTAATAAAAAGAAAAAGCAGAAACACTGACAAAACTTTGCGACCTCGTTCAGGAAAATTGTAACAGTAATATTTACAGATAATGATATTACTTTGAAATAGTATGCATAAAATACCGATAACAAAGATACAACTTTAGATTGTATATTTAAAAGTTAACAGAGGAATCATTTCATACGGATACGCTTATGAAAGTAATAACACAAAATTGTCAGTAATGTGGAAAATTCTCAACGCAATTATATCTTTTTTTTTTTCTCATCGATCTCACAATTATTCTATGCTCGCTATGAGAAGCTTGTACGCCCTAAACAAACGAGCAATTATTGTAAAAAGATGTACATATAAATTCTGTATAATATTTTTAGATACGCGTTAATTAAATATACAATATCAATTGTTTGGTATTAATAAAACACCATCTGGTTCTGTTCATACGGCGTACTCGATCTTAAGACTGCCACAGTGAAAGGGTTACGAAACTCTCGATGCGGAGATTCTGACACAAAAGAGTTATTGTTCCGCTCGATGTGTTTCTCCGAATAACATCGCACAGAAATGACTTGTCGGGCATAGTTTTGCACATTCTCGGTCAGAAATATCCTTTGGTCGGGGAATAATCTCGCCGCGGCGAAGATCTTGCCGCGTGGCGCATGAAAGACCCTTTCAGAGTGAAATAATAATTATCCGTCAGTCAGTTCGCAACGTTTTCCCCGGCTGAATCGGCTGGGTCGATTTACCAGAAAATGAAAAAGTTTCACGCAACGTAGCTCGCGTAGACGCTTCGCTTTCGCTGTAATTAATTTCCAAGAAGGAAACCAAGGACAGGGTATTAGTATTTTCCGGTTTGAAATTGAAACAAACTCATGCAGCACGTCTTGGTCTAATGAAGACGTATCGAAGTTTTTTTTTTTCTCTGATTTCACGCCGGTAATTATGGGAATTGAAGGCTTAATGCCTAGAAAACCGTTTAAAGTGGCTGAGAAACGCAACAGCCGAAGGTACGATCGATCTTCTTGACGTTAACACCTGTAGTTCCTTTCTACGAGGTAAACCGAGTCGGTGAAATTATGATTATTACGCGTAATGGCAGTATATTTTTAATCGACCGGACCGTAATTACGCCAGCAAGAATTAATGTCAGAAAAAGGGGAACATCGTTGCCTCGTCCCGGAATTGTACCGCAATAAAAGTTCTGTAACGAGTTGCGTTAGCTGCGCTTGTTTGTAGCTTTCATTCCCTGCGATTTGAATGCTGCTTTTAATTTTAAAAGGGGGATCGGATAATGGGCGTTGAGGGAAGAACGAAAGACAGTCGTATGTAAAGAAACGTGGAACACAATAGCAATAGGTTTGAAAGCACGATGGTTTCTTCAAAGGAAGATAAAATAGACGCAAAATCAACATGTTGTATAATATTCTTTAGAAATACCCGACATACGTCAATTGTGTTCAATTGGTATCCTAAATATCCTGCAAAACCTAGAATAAAAGAATCTTTAAACTGGAAAAAAGAAATCTTCCACATCTCTAATAATGTTTCTAAAAATCGAACGCTTTTAACATATCTTGTAACCATTGGACATTTAAGATATAATGTCACAAAATTAACGATTATTTTTTTATATACATGTAATTCAATATTTAAAAAAAAAAAAAGAAGAAGAAAAGAAAAGAATATAATTGCTCGAATTATTCCTCAGTACCGTTCCAGAAATAAAAACGCAATCAGCGTTTATCATACGTCATTTCATCGAACACCTATTACGGAAGCACCCGTTTCCAGAACAACGTGGTATATCGTGGCCCTGATTCCGTAAACCATTCCTCATCCCTTGCAAACAAACATCGACAAGACCAGAATAAGAAAGGAAGAGAAGAGAAGCGTAACCTCGCTGGTTTACGCGCGCGAACGCGGCCAAAAAACGAAAGACAAGGTCCAAAAACGGAACGATCGTTTCCCTATAAACGACACATCGTAAATTCTAGCCGCGTGTGCTCGTACGAGCACCAGGCCGATCGCGGCCGCTTAAGCCTACGTTCAACTTTAGACCGCTTTAAAATCCCAGCCACGGAAAGACGCGGCCGGAAGTGAAATAGAGAAAAACGTCGAGCGAAAGTCGTAGACGTCGGGACGTACGGCAAAAGGGAGGCAGCCAGCTATTTTCTCCGTTTCGTCTCCCTCGCCGCTTCTTTATTCCCCTTTTTCCCTTCCACCGATCCTCTTACCTCACGCTGTAGGACCTTCCCGGTTTGGAGGTCATTGCACCGCGTCGGGTGGTTGCAACGGGGTGGCCTGCACGGTGGATCGATTTTCCACAACGACGTCGAGGCGCCGGGAAAAGTCCCCTTCACTGTGTCCCTCTTCCAACGTGGCGATCGACGACCAGTCCCACGGACTGGCCCTCCCACCGCGCCACAACTACGCTTCTTGGCACGTGACTACGACGCAAAAACTCGTAACGCTATGTCGCGGAAACGGAGCATCCTCGAGAGGAAGCTGAAATCGATTGGCAACCCTCGTGGCGCCAACCCACCCACCCTTTCGTCGCCGATTCTTCGAGAATCGTGACGTGGATCGTTGGACGGGGCGGAAGAGATGTTACAGGCAGGGGGCAGTCACGTTGATGGAGCTTCCACGTTGGTGACGCTTGCTCCAGTGTTGCACGTGCGACTATTTCTTGGGATTACACTGGCAGACCTTCTCAACTTCACCGGAGAACACACTTTTTCGAATTTTAATTAAATGAATGTAAATATTGAATTTAAATCACCACATTATCTAATCACGATTTTTACGTTCTCGACGATTTCTCGATGAAATTGGTACTTCAGTGTCTTGGAGAAGTTAAGATCGAGGATCCGCATCGTATATCGTGAATCATCGGTTGTAATATTTCGCGATCTCGCATACTTTTCCGAATATCAACCAATCTGCGTGCTAGACGATCATCGATGTGGCAGATAACTGATTCTCACGATTGCTACGAGTCGGTCGGCCGACCGGGTCTGGCGTTTAATCCAGATGTCGATAGCGATCGATGAGTGGTCTCGCAGGAAGACAGGGAAATCCCTCGTGGTACGATTTTTGCGCCGACACTCGCGATCTGCCACTGACGGGACACTGCGTTGGGTCCCCACGCGTGTAAACAGATTCCACCAAAGTCCAATGTCACGGCTCGCCACGCGGCCGTGCCACGATCACTTGCGTTTACGCGAACAGTTATAGTTCAGCCGTGGCACGGGTACGCACGTTTTCGAGCGAGGAATCGTTGCACTTCCGCGCCGGTCCTCCTCATCTTCCTCTCCTTCCGGCGACCTCGTGATCGCGTGGTTGCGATAGCTTCTGGAACGATCGGGTATCGTAACCGCTCGTTCGATTCGACCATTGCAATTTTTATTGATTCGCGTTTGACCGTGAATTTTTATTTTTCGCTTCTTTTTTCTCTTTTCTTTCTTTCTTCTCTTTTTCCCTTTTCAAATTATCAGGCAATAATAGCGGAAGAGTATACGTTGCATATATGTATGCGCAAAATATAGCAGTGGATTAACGAAAGATTTGATTAAAAATACCGAGATAAGATAAGGTATTTTCATTTTACATATTGTACAGAAAGGAACATAAAATAAAAATTATTCTTCCAACTAGTAACACAGGCTACCGATGTTCCACGCGTCAAGGAGCATCCTAAATAACTTCCCATCGAACCTCTTAAAATATTTCCCGAAACAACCCTCGATTCATCTTCCACAATTCTCTTCATCGCGAACTAAACCAAAGAAAGAAAGAAAGAAAAAGAAAGAAATTAAAAAAAACCATCGTCCGAAACGCGAACCAGAAACAACACTCTGATCATTCCACGAAGCTTTCCTTCCAACCCTTTGCTGCTTCCCTGACACAACCCCTCGGAACACTGGTTTACCTCGAAACGTCCACGAAAATTCTATCTGTACGCGTCTACGTCATGATGCCGAATCCTAAAGCGGAATGGTACGTGCTCGAGCGTAGCCACCCTCCGCGTTGATCTCGAGGGGTTGGAACGAGGGAAGCACGCGTCGAAGGGCGATTCCGGGAAAATTGTTCGAAAGGGACAGAACAACGACGTGGCTCGAGGAAACGAGTCGTCGTTGACGGTGTCTGCGGCAGCTGCAACCACCGGAGACTGTCGGCCACGTTTTCTTCTATCGACCGTATCGCACTGCGGCGACGAATAGCACTGGCGGCTTTACCTCGTGGCGCGCAGGTTTCATACGGATGCGCGCGCGCGAACGCGCCCGTACGCCCCGAGGACCCTTTGTGTACACACGTACACACAGGTGGCGGCCGTGCAATCGGAGCTAGTTTGATACTAATCGAGTATACCTACGATTTTTTTTTTCTTTTCTCTTTTTTGGTTCGATAGTATTTTTTTTGAAATTTTTAAGAAACAGGTGTTGATACGAGAGAACGCGATCGATGAGCAGTATGAAAGTAGTGATATTTGTCATTGGAGTTGTTGTTTGCGTTGCAATATATTTTTAAATGGTATCGATAGATTGAATTGATTTGTTGAAATTTGTATGATCGGTTTGTGCGATATCTTGATAACAGAATATGTACTTCAAAGCTATTGTTAGAAGTTAATGCATAAAATCTTTTAAGATAAGTATCTGAAGTTAGAGTTATATTGATATTGCGATTCGTGGAATATTAGTTATCTCAAGGTTACTTGGTGTGCTATCAAACTGATCTTATCTTAATTATGTGAAAATTGTATAAAAATCAATGTCGCGTTTAATAAATCGAGAGTGTCTTTTAACAAGATGAATTTTAGTAAGGTGAAAAGAAAAATTTGAATTATTATCTTTCTTCGTTCTTTATCCGTTGATTTTTACGTCGCACAGAAAACTTGTAAGAGTGGAACCAATGAGGAAGAGAAAAAGTTTGAAGATTACAAATTAGTAATTTAGAAGGAAAAACTTGTTAATTAAAAATTAAGACGAAAGATAAATTTCGCTACTTATGTTCTTGGCTGCTTCCTCCGACCACAGGTCTCCAACCCTTTGTCGCTGGTAAGCCTTACTCGCCCGCTTCCGTTCGAATTAATGAACCCTTAATTAATATCTCCGACATACATTTTGTATGGAGTTTAATGAAGGTTTAACGACGCTTAGAAACGAGGAAGAGACCGCGAATGCGACGTAATTAGCCTTTGATATAAATTTCTGGTTCTGTATCGGAAGCAAAATGCACGCGATGGAAACTATGCAGCGTATGTCTGCGCGATCGTTATGAGAGCAATTAGCAAGCTTGCAAAATATTCGCAAGCTGGCAGTCCGCCATGTTATCTGCACAATAAACTAACAGATAATTTCAAGGCCTACGGATGCATATAATATACAACCCTTAGTAACCTAACGGGATTACGTCGAAAGGTTGAAGTAGTACTAATCCAATCACTTGCACAAAATGAAGCATAATAATAATCAATGCGCATAAGAAAATGAAACAAATTTTTTAAATCTGAAAATGAATTTTTTTTTAAATGTTAAACGAACAATTCGGTAATATTGTTGTAGTCAACCACATAAAATCACCCCTTTCGAAAACAATCTTTTATTTTTACAATTGCAATCAGTTATATCGTAAAAATGTTATTAGCATTCTAGCAAGATTTTGATTTTGTTTTTTTTCTTTTGTAGACACCTACGATTACATGTGTTCAGTTGCATTGGTATAACTTGATTTCTAAGTTATATATTGCTGTTTTAGCTGGATTTTATTATACTATAAGAAACATTGATGACTGTCTTCGAAAATACATGCATTTAGATTTTTATTTTAAAAAAAATTTGAATTTCAAAGAGAATAATAATTAGGTTTTTATTTAAAAAGAAATTTTAATTTCAAACGAAATAATAATTAGATTTCTATTTCAAAGAAAATTTTAATTTCAAAGAGAATAATAATTAGATTTCTATTTTAAAGAAAATTTTTATTTCAAAGAGAATAATAATTAGATTTTTATTTTAAAGAAAACTTTAATTTCCACGAAAATAAAATCTAAATGCATGTATTTTCGAAGACCGTCATCAATTTTTCTTATAGTATAATAAACTCCAACTGAAACAGTAACATATAACTTAGAAATCAAATTATACCGATGCAACCGAACACATGTAATCGCACCAGAAAAAAAAAAAACGAAATCTCGAACAGCGTTTTACTTTCGATCCACATACTTGAATATCACCCAACAATTTCTCTTTCTATACTCACGGAACCATCCCTAGCGCGTAACGTTAGCGTCAAAGCGCCATTATAAATAGCGTATATTACCGGTTCATCCAGAAACGATTAACCCGCGCTTAATCAAAACTGGCGTAACATCGGTTGAACGTCCGGCAAAACGACACAGAGGATCGTGCAGCGGTCAAGATTTATAGTTCGTACGAGCAGTCGAATTCTCGAGGGTTGGACACCGCACGGTGTCGCTTAATTACCTTTCATGCGTAACGAACCGTTGTCCCCGTTTCCAACAGAGCAATTAGACTACCCGGTAACCGATTGATTTTCCTACCAATTATTTCATATACATGCGATCGCGCACACGCTGCCATTACGAACTCGATCACGATCGAAGGTTCTTTTTATGCGGTATCATTGACTAATTATCAACCTCGAGATCGATCGCGACAATTCGATCGGTCAATTGGCCCAAAGCAGTAAGAATCGTGGTCGGATTTACGCTCCCGTCCCATCAGAAGCTTAACGAGCTCCTTCGTGAATTAAGGATCGAGAACGCAGTCGGCACCTATGATCTTCGAGCTTATTGCTATTAGGTGATGATGGCGAGGACACTAAACGAATACCACATTTATAACGACCCTTGAGCACTGGCACACGGGAATCTGGCTAACCGCCACATATCTCGACTTTCGCCGGAAAAGTGAGAAAAACGAGGAACAAGAACGAAGATCAATCCGAATGGTGAATAGTGTACGTACGAATGAGAGGAATACGGAACGTGTATGGGGATGAAAAAAAAGAAGAAAGAAACAAAAAAACAGTTGCTTCGTTGTGAATTATAACCGTGATAAGTTTTCCTCTTGGACAGGTTTCATTCTGGATAAGTTGGAAAGCTCACGGGTTTTCGGTGGCAGGCTAGGAATCCTCCTCTCGAATGCTGGAGCTGCCAAGTGACCTGGAAACGAGCCGCGGGGGGTAAAGTGATTTCGTGAAATATTGCACCGCGTTTGGGATCAGCGAACGGTCGCGGGGGCTATGAATTGAAATCGTTGGCTCGGCGTCCAGTCATTCTGCGTTTAGCCGATTGGAACGGTTTCTTTCTAACTTTTTTTTCTCTTTTTTTCTCTTTTTTTCTTTTTCTTTTTTCTCTTTTTTGTTTCCACCGGTGAACGGTGCGAGAGGTTTAAATTGGGACAGATATGGTTTGAGATGTTATTTATGGGTTTTGAAATTTAATCTTCGAGGATAGCTCGAAGATTAGGATTTCTAGGCTTGAGTAATGTCTGTTTCTAAATCTTGATTGTATTAATCGATAATTTCTAATTCGAATGTTTTAATATTTAACATCAGACGTGAAGCAGACAGAAGACGATGATAATAAGAAAACTATGGAATTGAAAACGAAACTAAAAAGTTACGCGTGAAACAAACCGAAAGAAACATGGAACTGTATTTTCGTCTATTTAGAGCAGCTTTTCGTGGAATCGGTTATTTGGAACCTTAAGGAAAACTGTGGTTCGTGGAAAATTGTCAAGTTAGAAGTGATAAAATGGAGAAAAAAAGAACGAAAGGAACGAGTACAAGTGGTTTATAGCTCCTCCACGTTAGAAGATGAAAGTAAACTGTGCAATAAACGAAATTTATTGCGGAAAATATTAAGTACAATTGCAACAGTGTGCTCTATGGAAACATCAGTCGCGGTCCGGTTAGAACGCTCGGCTTGTGTGGCGGTTGAAATGAATCGTAGCTTTATTTCAACTATTTTAACGACTTGGTAATACGCATCGGTGCCATGGAAATGAAATCGTTAAGGGCGAGCTTCTTAATAACCGTTCTAGATTGCTTGGTGTGGCGCCAATTTGAGCATACCCGCGCAAACTAAAACTGTGACCGTGGAATGTCTGAAAATTACTCGCGAGCATCTATTCAAAACATTGCAAGAATTCTCCTTAGTTTGGAAGCCTAAACTTGGCGAATCCGAACATGTTTACGAGGTAAACTTGAACCCTTTTCATCGAATACTAATTTCTCGTCCTTCGTAAACATTTTCGTCTTCTCGCAACTTGTTACACGAACTTTTAAAAATTTTAACTCATTCTTTTGAAGAACTTCTCTACGCAAGAAATGAAATTCTAAAACGTGCTTCTATTCCAAAGAGTTGATGAACAGACAAAATAGGAAGCGTCTGTTCACTGGTGAACTATCGATACTTCGAACGTAATCATTCGCTTTCTCAGAGATTCTTTGCTTGTCAATATATCGTCATATTTCTATTACAAAAACGTTATTTTATACTTCCATTTACGAGAAGTAACAACGACGACTAAAATTAACTCTGTTTTATCAATTTTTAATTCTGTCCACGAAGAAGACCCTGATTAACGATCTAATTAACACGTTAAACGCCACGCCGATTTTGGTCGAGTCTCCGTTAGGCTGTTTGGTGCGATACTAATTCAAAAGCATTTGGTCGCAAAATAGGAATTTAACCCCTTGGCTTACAACCACGAGTCACACTCGTGGCATAGATTATTGTTAAAACACTACAAAGGCACGCCATATTTGCGATAAAGTTTAATTTCATCTTTAACTGTAATTTTAATCTATAAGACTGAGAATTAGCAAATACGAACTGCGTATAATATTTCAGTGTTTTGAATCAGACACGGTGTAAAAGCAGTGAATAGCTATTGCTAATATGTATAGCTACTGAAAAAGTAATAGTGCAACGGGTTAAGAAGAAAAATGTAGAGGCCTGCAAAGGAAAGTGGTATCTTTGTTTAATGTGATTCAATAGAATCTATTAATGAATTATAACGTATTATTTTTTGAAATTGGTACTGTTAGTTCTCAGAAACCAACGACGCCTAAACGAAAATTTCAGCGTCAATCCGCAGGGACCGGTGTGGCGCTTAACGTGTTAAATGAGTGTCTTTTCTGAAGAAATCGAGCTTTTATGTATTTACAAAAAAGGTAACGAATATGTTTTTAAAATATTCTTCATAATTTTATATTACTTTACTGGCTCAGACAACTAATAAATTTGCGTTTCGATAAAAAGACGAGGCTTTGAGTAGAGTGAAATTACCATTTCGATATTTTTGAAACCACTTTTTGCAACTTTTTTTGTAAAAAATTATATATTAACACGACAGCATTTTCATTCCACGACAGAAAAACATCTCTTCTGAGAGTAACACAAAACTAAAAAACATCATCTCTGCCCTGAATCAACCCCTCGTTCAAAATTCCCTCAAAAACTGCTCGGAGCAAAAGAAATTGTAAATCATAACAAGATCGTGTACCAAGATACGCGATAACCCAAAAGAAACGCAGCTTCTTCCTCGCATGACCTAACACAAATTCCCCCAGTGAGCACCGTCAAATTACTCCACAATTGATTCGACACCTTCGTCCCCGGGTGATTCACGAATTCGACGCTCAAAGCAGCGAGTCCGGTCGCTTCAAATTGCAGGCCATTGAATGGCTCGAGTGATTCGCACGTTGCGTATCGCACCGCGTAAATCGGTACGTAAATTGGCGAACGACGGAGAGATCAAAACCGCGAGGTTTGATGCGTTGAATAAGCGGGATTCCGAGCCGGCGCGTGGCGTCCACATCCAGAGGGAATTCACGGGACTCGGACACAAAGAAAGTCGCGAGGAATGCCGGGAGTTCCAGACGCGTAAATCGCTCAGCGCCTCTCCTGCGCATAGGTGCGCACCAACAGCGCGGTATAAATATAGACGGCGTCCAGAAATATGTCTTTCGGGCCGCACTTAAAATCGTCGCTTCCGCCGTGGCTGACGGGAACTTCGTTACCTTTAGGGCCGTTCTCGCCTCTGTGTTTTTACGCCGCGTGCACGGGCGCTTGTCTTCCCTTCCTTCCTCGCAGAGCGTTTCTGGAAAGCCAGAGGGATCCTTTTCGTGGTAGGAAGTCTGGTCGGCCAAACGAGAGAGACTCCGCTCGTGGCTTCTTCAGAAGTTCTGAAGGTGGTTGAGAGAAGGGTACGTTTTGCAGCGAGGATGGTTATACGACGGGTTTATTTGCACGGAGTTCGAGTTTCTCGCGACGATGTCTCGATGGGGATGAAAAGGGTGACTCCAGACGCGTTCAGGGATATTTTGATCAGATGGAGTTCGAGATGTTTCGAATTGTTCCGTAGAATTATTACAGCCTGCGACGAATTGAAGAAAAGCTGTAGGAGACTCGGGTAGCTTAACCACTTGCGCTGGCAGCTAATTCACAGTTGCGCGTACCAAAACAATACTTTAATTTCATTTATTAATAATCTTGTGCAGTATGGTGTATTCAACTGTACTTCGTCAAACGATCACAGTCGACGTGCCCCGCGCACGTTATTTTTATTTCCGACGTGTATAACACGTCGTTCGCGACTTCGAAATACAAAGTATCGACGCGCGTGGCACGTCTTTCCAGCGCAAATGGTTAATTGCTTAGCTCAGTGACGCGATGAACGAAAAGATTTCCAACTCGAGCAACGTACCGATAATCCGTATAATCGATTCTTTTTTTATCCCACACTGCTGTGCTGGCTTCCTGATCTGTCGTTGAGCCTTTTCAGCGAAGAGTGAGAAAGGGAACGAACTAAATTTCGTTTGATTTAGGGTGACAAAAAGTTTGTGGAATAGAGTTTCACGGAGATTCCTTTGTAAACACTGTAACAAGGGGGATGATTTACGAGTGAACGTGCTCTGGAGTTCAACGAGTAAAACGAATATAGTTCTTCAGAAAAGATCCCTTTTAAAACTTTGCTCGAGAAATTTACTATCGTTACGATAGAAGTGTTATAATTTTTACTGTTACTAACAAAAAAATCAATAATTCAATTTACACCATTGTCATTGGTATATTTATCCATTCTTGTTTACATTGTATATACTATTACGTTAAGGTATTGTAAAAATAATATTGTACAATAGTTTGAAACAGCGTATCAGTATAGAACTGTAAAAAAAAATTCCGATTTTATTTTGACGCTCAATGGTGGTAAAATCTTCGCAGATCAATTTCAACACGATTCAATAGAACGTAAACATTTGTCTACACCGTGGAACCACAATCGAGCCGTTACCACGACTAACCACAGACACGATTTCGCTGGCGAGAGACTAACGCTCGTACGTGTCTTCCACGGTTTGCAGAAGCAACAGTTCGAAAGTTCGCTGAAAGTTCAGAACCACCGAGACAAATTGCATTACGTCGCACTGATCGAGTTTCGTCGACCACCTCGAGAAGGTTTCACCGTGAAATTGGTCGTTAGAGACCTTTCTCGGGTCGTTCTCGCGGAAGTTCACCCAGCCAAGAAAAAGATCTATCGATCCTATTGATCGTTGCTGCGCGAAATCGGTCGTTCGATAAATAAATTAGATTCGACGGATCGATGGCAGAGAAAGGTTTGAGATAACGATGCACGACTCGACGATTTCGAATTTATTCGATTCACGTCGCGAGAGATCTATCGGTTCTATTTGTAAATCATTCGGTATCCTCGATCATCGGTGCGCACGACGTGCAAATCTTGTTAGCGTACGAATGGTCACAAATCTGTTTTACGCTCACCAGCTGTTAATCGCGTTCTCGATGCCTCTATAATTTTGTTCTTCTTTTTTGTTTCATTTATACGCGTAAACTGACGCTTCTAAGCGTTGTCGACATGAAGGAACGTCATAGTACTACGTTCAGAAGTATAGTTGCTAGAAAGAACACAACGAAGTTGTAGTATCAGTAGCAGAACGGTCCAACGTAACTCACTGAGAAACGTCATAGAGCGTTCGATGCCTTAGAGAAATTGGAAAAGGATTTATATTATTTAAACTAATTTACTTTCGACCTAGAACTTTCGCCGTCCATTTTAGAATATGGGTTAAATATTGAGAACTGTAAGCTTTGCAGTGCAATGATAATCTGTGCTCTGGCGAACAATCCCACCCGTCGTTGGCGATTCTGTGACAAAAGCATCACGACGTGCGTGGCACGTCTTTCCAGCGCAAGTGGTTAAAGTATCAGGTCATCCCATAAGTAACGTCATTTCTTGACGTTAATTTTGGTTGCATAATTGTTAGAGTTTACGGAGTGTATAATAAAGTACACACGAGATTCAACGTGATGAAAAAGGGAGTTCAATTCTGAATAAGTTACATACACTTTGAACAAACATACCGCTGCATGGCGTCGCGTAACAGTCTGTTGGTTGAAGAAGAAACCGGAAGAGACGGGAAAACGTGAGCGTCGCGGAGTAAAAAGAAGAGTAAAGAAGTACATATACGCGCGAAACACAAACCAACTGACCCGCGGGTATTAATGTATCAACAATACTACTGATACATTTCTTTTTAATCGTATATAAATTGCTTTCTGTGATCTTTTCACATCTCTTAAATAACTATTGAATTTTTTCTTCAAAAAATTTTGGATGTTTTGAATTAAAAAATTCATTCAGTACTGATTTTACCTGCTCTCTATCGTCCAATTTTTTATGGCTTAAAAAAATATTGCATGGATACGTGTTTTTTAAACTTTTTTGAAGTTTCTAAACTCGATTCGTTGCAAATTCATTGCATTAAAGGCGTGGTTGCATTCGTGTACGTCAGATCTAATCTTGCAGATGCTTTTCAACGTAAAAGCGAAACGAGCGCCGAGTTCCGGTTAAAGTTGCCGAACCCAATACGATAGGGTTACCTTAAAATCCTAATTTCGAAGTTGTCGAAGGGTGGTCGACACGATCGATTCCCTATTTTTAGTCGTTCCATATTACGCGAGTCGATGCGGCAACGGCCAACTTTTTGCCCAGATATGAACGTAACTCTCTCAACGACACTGCTTTCACGGCACCGTCGAGAAATTTCCTATCTCGTGGCTGGCGCGTCACGATGGAAACTCTGAACTTTATTGCACAGTTGAAATTGTATTCCCCTTATCGGAGTGTTTAACGACGAACCTCTGTTGAAACAACGGTTATGGGGTATAAACACGCTTGTACGCAATTAATTCCAGGCGAATGTTAATTAGTATCGCATCTCAGCAAAATTTCGAAATTTTCAGCAAGTTTGTGTGCTACCGTAGCCAATGAATTCTCGGCACGAATANATTTAAACTAATTTACTTTCGACCTAGAACTTTCGCCGTCCATTTTAGAATATGGGTTAAATATTGAGAACTGTAAGCTTTGCAGTGCAATGATAATCTGTGCTCTGGCGAACAATCCCACCCGTCGTTGGCGATTCTGTGACAAAAGCATCACGACGTGCGTGGCACGTCTTTCCAGCGCAAGTGGTTAAAGTATCAGGTCATCCCATAAGTAACGTCATTTCTTGACGTTAATTTTGGTTGCATAATTGTTAGAGTTTACGGAGTGTATAATAAAGTACACACGAGATTCAACGTGATGAAAAAGGGAGTTCAATTCTGAATAAGTTACATACACTTTGAACAAACATACCGCTGCATGGCGTCGCGTAACAGTCTGTTGGTTGAAGAAGAAACCGGAAGAGACGGGAAAACGTGAGCGTCGCGGAGTAAAACCAAAAAGAAGTACATATACGCGCGAAACACAAACCAACTGACCCGCGGGTATTAATGTATCAACAATACTACTGATACATTTCTTTTTAATCGTATATAAATTGCTTTCTGTGATCTTTTCACATCTCTTAAATAACTATTGAATTTTTTCTTCAAAAAATTTTGGATGTTTTGAATTAAAAAATTCATTCAGTACTGATTTTACCTGCTCTCTATCGTCCAATTTTTTATGGCTTAAAAAAATATTGCATGGATACGTGTTTTTTAAACTTTTTTGAAGTTTCTAAACTCGATTCGTTGCAAATTCATTGCATTAAAGGCGTGGTTGCATTCGTGTACGTCAGATCTAATCTTGCAGATGCTTTTCAACGTAAAAGCGAAACGAGCGCCGAGTTCCGGTTAAAGTTGCCGAACCCAATACGATAGGGTTACCTTAAAATCCTAATTTCGAAGTTGTCGAAGGGTGGTCGACACGATCGATTCCCTATTTTTAGTCGTTCCATATTACGCGAGTCGATGCGGCAACGGCCAACTTTTTGCCCAGATATGAACGTAACTCTCTCAACGACACTGCTTTCACGGCACCGTCGAGAAATTTCCTATCTCGTGGCTGGCGCGTCACGATGGAAACTCTGAACTTTATTGCACAGTTGAAATTGTATTCCCCTTATCGGAGTGTTTAACGACGAACCTCTGTTGAAACAACGGTTATGGGGTATAAACACGCTTGTACGCAATTAATTCCAGGCGAATGTTAATTAGTATCGCATCTCAGCAAAATTTCGAAATTTTCAGCAAGTTTGTGTGCTACCGTAGCCAATGAATTCTCGGCACGAATATTGTTCCTTGTTAATTTTCTGTTTTTATTTCTCCTTTCATCGATTCCAATTTTGTAACTTCAATTAAGCAAAATTCTTCTTCCTTCGTAATCTTTGCGTTTCATCTGTGTAAAATATTATCAAGGAATACAACGAATTTTTAAAATAAATTCGTCAGTCGTAAAAGACGAATAATTTGAATTATAAAACTCGGATAAAATGTTCAACTCTTTGACGTACGATTTAATTTAAATTATCTTTCATCCGGGTTCGATTTAATTTTTTTTCACACGTTGGTATAAGAAGTGTTTGAAAATAAAACAAGTTTTCTTATTGCAAGATAAAGAAATTTATGCAATTTAACTGTAATACAATGTAATTCGATTGTCACGAATGGAACTCGTCATTATTCATCTCGCCCTGAAATTACCATGACGAGTCGCACTCGTCATTTTAGGTCAAGGGGTTAATTTTTAGCTGACGTTTTATCGTAGTTTTATTTACTATCTATACTAAATAAATAAAGAAATAAATAAATAGATAAATATATATGGGTATTAAAAGTTCCTATTGTAAAAATTTGTATCAGTGACATTGCTGATACTGTATTTTCTACTATAGTTTCTCCAATACCATTTTTCTCACGGGACCGTTCACGATCTGGACAATTCATACGATCGATTCAACGTCCGTCGCAGTTATGGTTAATCCCAATCACCTAACGTTAATTAAATGAGATTCTATGGCCCATGCATCGAAGGTTAATTGATAGTGACCGAGTTTGATTCGCCTAGAGGCTGTCTTAATAGTAATCCACCGGGTTTACAGCACAGCTGCACACAATAAAATATAGAGCACAATTGTTCGACCTGCATCCATTCGTTTCTAGGAACGGACAATCGATTCCAATAATGAGTAAACTTCCATTTAGGTTTGGACTATGATAACCATTAGGTATTAGGGTAACTGTTCGTGTGCCTCGTAATGGTGCTAAAACGACCATCTGCCACGAGAAATGTAATCCTCTTTAGGTCAAAGCCTCTGAACCTCGCTTTATCGACCCTTCTTCTCACTGAATCATTCTTTACTGTTAACGCTACTTCTCTACAATACATTTCTCTCTATTTTCACGAAACAGAAGTTAAATTTATAATTTATAATACAAGAAATTACAAAACTGAACGAAGCAAACGCAAAAATTGCGATCGTATAAAATTTACAATTACGGAAAATATTATCAGACTCGTTCGATTCATTAATATTAAATTCGTTTATCGAACATCTAACTTCATCACCCAATTACCAACAGCTAACCGCGAGCTCACTTCTCGCCGATCGCAAATTACCGAACAACGAATTAAAGCGTTCGATTTTATCGGAGGTGAACACAATCTTGGGACACTTAATTCGCTCGGGGCGCCAAAGTGTTTAGCAGATAGGTGTACCAACGGTGATCGTGTTTCATTATTTTTCGAAACGTTATTGCGACACTCGAATCGTCTAGGGTACGAGTTATTGTCCTCTAACGCTTGCGAACACTTTCAGCAACGCGACCAGTCGTCGAGATAAAACAGCTCGGGTTACCATAGATTGGATTCTAATTCTATCTGTAACGTCGTTACGACATTAACGCCCGCCTTAATGCCGGTGACGCAATACCAACGTGCAAATGGATGCTCGTTAGAGCTGAGAAAACGCGATTGAGAAAAGGTCTCCCTCGAGCGAGCGTTGCATCTTTTGGAATCCCTCCGAAAAGGTCGCGCGACTTGTCGATCCGTGCGAAGATTAGAGCTTGCACGAAGTCCTAACGTTCTCCCAGGATCATAGAGGAACGAACTGCATAGTTGTTTTGAACCTTGTATCCGTTGGTCGCACAGAGTACGGTAACAATCTCGACAAATTGCAAACGAACCTCGCCTATCGTATTCTGTCAACACATTGTTGGAATAGTCAGTTACAACAAGACAAGATAAAAAGGAACAGTGGAAGAAGCGCAGATTTTAGCGTGACCGTTCCTACTTATTATGTAAATATCAAAGCCTAAGGCTACTTATTTGAACACGGAATTCAAAATGGCGGAGCACTCGGCTACCCGTGAGATACTTGAGTAGACAAAAATTACTTGTTTACCAGGGTTCCTACAAGATGCCTGAATAAATGAAATACATAAACGAGGAAAATAAAATTGTGACTGAATCACTGTGATCGTTGAACGATAAAGAATATCACTGTTGTGTTACTTGCAGGTAATTCAATGCAACCGACCCGAGCAGTTGATTGAGTGTCGTTTTCTAACTTTTCAAGGAGATCCACAGTTCTTTAAATGGTAACCTATTATTTCTCTCAATTGCTCGTTAGCTGACACCGGCAGCTGGATTTAAGAACCAATCTATTTCACTTTCAGGGGAAACGTAATTTGTTATTTTCGTACCGGAGGGAAAAGGTAATTGAATTTTAATGGAGAAATTTTTTTCATTTCAATCGTAACGATTTAATCATCGGAATAATCTTTAAGTCTAGACACTTTTCGACTTGCTATTAATTTTACAAGAATATAAGAGTTGTCTATTCGTGCAACGAGAAACAGCTTAAATTAAATAAAACACTGTTATTAATGCATGTATGCCAAATGATTCCTACTTTTCTTTTCTAATTAAGCCGTAAAAGAGCGAACCAAAATGAAAGTAACCGAGAAAAAAAAAAAGGGAAAACAACGCAACGTGCGTAATTCGATTCGACCAAATTCGCAGNTAAATTTTTTAAATCTAAAAATGAATCTTTTTTAAATGTTAAACGAACAATTCGGTAATATTGTTGTAATCAACCACATAAAATCACCCCTTTCGAAAACAATCTTTTATTTTTACAATTGCAATCAGTTATATCGTAAAAATGTTATTAGCATTCTAGCAAGATTTTGATTTTGTTTTTTTTNACTGTTATTAATGCATGTATGCCAAATGATTCCTACTTTTCTTTTCTAATTAAGCCGTAAAAGAGCGAACCAAAATGAAAGTAACCGAGAAAAAAAAAAAGGGAAAACAACGCAACGTGCGTAATTCGATTCGACCAAATTCGCAGAAAGCGTCCAATTTATAACCGATCCGAATTATTTCCATTTCTCTTCGATCGTTTAGCGTACCATTGCTCTAAAATCCGATACACCCCGGCCAGAAGGAATGCTCGATTAATTCTCGAGGCAAACCAGCCGGGTACATCTAATATTGCTTTGAAATTTATCAGCGAGGCTAGATGTGGGTCAACCAGCGAGAGCACTCGCGAGTATGCCGAGCTCCGAAGCTCGAAGCAGATTTTTCTGGGATCTCCAACCGGATCGCAGCTGTGACTTTCCCCGATTGACCTCGCAACAAGTATCCAACGAGACACCTTCGTGATCGTCGCAAAAATAACGGGATATCGATTAAAGCTTAAAAGATTCACAGTCTGATTGCACGAGGATACTGGTTCGCTCCCGCGGCGAAATCGGTTATATCGTGTTTCGAGGAAGCTGTATCTCAGGAGTTGGTTCTCAAGGCGTGCATCTTCAACGTGAAACACGACTTCGAATAATCGTTATTCGACGTACGAAAGCGGTTCCTCGAACTTGACCATGTTCTTCGATCGAGAGGGAACAGTAGCGGTAAAGTGCAAATAAGATGGAAATGAAAAGAGGGAATTGGAAGTTCATGGCACGTGACTCGAGTCGAATGACTGGTCTGTACATGGAATAAAAATTGCACGTCGCTTCGCAGACAATCGCGAGAATGCTACTAATTAATCGTTCTTTAATTGCCCGGCTGTCGAGCGTTCGGCGTTCTAATTGGGCGCACGTTCATTTGTTTTTCGAGGCTGCTTAATTGTCCGAGGCACGATAAGTTACGAGGTAATAATTAGTTGTACTCGAATCGTGTACCGATGTTTCCGATATTTTCAACGAGGGTGGTATACCTTCTGCGTTTTCGAGAAAAGGATGAAAGCGGCAATATCTCGGCTCCTAATTGCAATATCTCCACTCTATCGTGATACTGAAGTATAAACGTTTCTAAATAGTCGAACACCAAATTTTCCAAACTCCACGTTTTCGACATATTCTTATTTGAAATTAGTTATTAATTTCACACAAATTAATTAATCTGTTTATATTTGCTTTTTTATCAACTTTTAACCCTTCCGCTGTGAAAAACGTACATAAATGCGGTCAGAATTAAAATAATATAATTGAAGTAATATAAATTCTCTACAGAATAATTTTTATTTCCGTTTATAAATTTCACACCGTAATTTATTCTACAAATCGCCAAAATTTTCATACGCGTCTTAATCCCGTATCAACACTAGGTTTACGAGCATCGATTGGATAATTTTGATGGCTACATTAAAATACAAATCTTTCGTAATATGTACCATTAATTCTTTTTTAACCCTCTATAGCTCGAATTTTGTCTGCTTATCGAAGAAAAAATTACGAGTGATTACAGTTTTTCACTTTGATTTGAAAATGTTTTAACTAATAATTACCGTAGATGGATCGTGGTGTACAGTAATACGGTAATCAAATTGAATAGTGCAGTGATAACTAAACAAAATTAAATTTTTAAAATACAGATACATCAGTTTGTAACTTTTAAGTCACACGATCCCATAGAGGGTTAATTTAAATCGATACAATTTTATCAGCAGAGATTTATTCAGCACACTTCATTGTACACAAATTTCATTTTGAGTTTCCATCTTCCACGCGCGTACTTGTTCACAATTTAAGCATGAGATCTAAAATGCGTCAAACTGACGGGTTCTGTAAGTCTAGTGTTGATAAAAAATGATATCGACCCGTACACCGAGAACGCTTTTAGTTCAAACGGTGCCACACCGAAAGGGTTCGAACCAATCCAAAACAGAACCACTTCGACGAGTAATCAAACTAGTTACGTGGCACAATTAGGTGTCACCGGTTGGTCGATAAATCTGCGGTCGTAGACGGAGCACGTGGTTCCCGCAGCTCCGCGTCCCTAACAAGAATGCAAGGAGCAGCGAATTACTATAAAAGCGTAATGACAGCGTTACGCAAGCAATCGGGTTACGTAAGATCCGGCTGGAGGCACTTCAGGTGCGGCACGTGCGGCATAGGTCGACGAAAAGGGTTACGAGAAAGGTTGGCAGAGAAAAAGAGGGGGTGGGTCAGCGTTGGATAAGATCGTGAGAGAAAAGAGCTGATGTGTACGAGAAAAGTTGCCGGAACAAAAGGGGAGAATGCATTGCTACGTGACCGGCTTTCGTGAGTGAATCGAACGCTGAGGAACCTGACTCGTTGTCTCAATGGGCTCTCGTGCCAATCCACCGATCCATACTTTTATGCATTTTGCATGCGTTTCTTTTCCCTGACATTTATTGAACGGTGGATCGGCGCCACAGGTCGATCGTAGATAACTTTAGCTATTGGAAAATTCGGAGTGGATCGTGAAAATTTTATACGAACCTTACGTTACATTCGCGAAAACACTTTTATTGGGTCTACGTTTCTAATCGACGTATATCAATCTAGTTTTCTGTATCTTATATCATGTTATTGTGTTATTTTGTATATTTTATGTGTTCAATCGTTAAGACTCGTTTTGTATTAATTGACTAATTTTATTTCGTATTTTGTATTTTGTATTTTGTATTTTATGCAATAGAGTCCATTAACCTTGCTATGGTCCTCAAATTCTTTTTACCGAAGCGTGATCTCGTTTCTTTAAATAAAATTCGTAATTTTGATAAAAATGTGTCTTTAACATAAAATTGAAACAAAGAAATTCTAGTTCTGACAATAGGTTTTTTATATATTTTTCACAATTAGGAAATTTTGTGACGAAATGAAAATTCGATTGGGTTAAAAATGACCCAAGGGTCGTAGCAGGGTTAATAATGATAATGAGATGATTACTAGTTTGTACATATAGTTAACATGAATTCGGTTAGTATCGCTAATAGATGAGGGGTGTTTTATGTTAGATTTTATATATTTATTTATTTTGTTTTTTTGCATATACGCGTTTGTAACTTTATCATCGTCAGGAAGTTGAGAAGTTGTCCAATTAGTAGCTCTAATTATAACCTTTTTAATTTAAATGGTTTTTCTATCGTTATTTGTTTATTTTACCTTTAAGTAATTAGAAAACTACCCAATTAGTAGGCGATAACTAGATTACTGAGAAAAAAATCAAATTAACGGAAGCAATTATATTTTCCAGCGATAATTATGCCTTTTTCTTCTATGCATAAGCTTTGAATCGCAAGATAGATGAATTTCAAATCCATCGTTTATTTTATTTTAGATTAATAATGAGCACGATTAATTTATTTTTAGTAGAAATTGATTAATAAGCACAAGTGTTTTATCATGGTAATTAGTTTTCACTGATTGTAATTTCTTCTTTAATAATTGTTAAAAAAAAAAAAATTTCTTAATTTTACCTCAAGTTAATTATGAAAGATATTAACGTTGACAGGTACAAGTGTTTTACAGTAACATTTAATTATGTTCGTTACATATACAGCCTTTTAGTTTTTATTCTGTTATCCATAATTACTAGTAGATTCTAATCGAATCGTGGAAATTTTATGTACATACGTAGTACTCGTTAATTTTTTACGTTAATTGAGATTCATTCGCTCATGTGATGTAAACATTTTACGCTAGAATTCAATGTTTCCCTACCACGATGCCTCTAAAACATCTTTCTTTCTCTAGATTTATAAATCATAGGGTTACAACCGAAGCTTTATATATGTACTTACGCATATTCTCAATTAATTTCAAAAACTAATTAAGATGGAATTCGTTTAACAGGTGTAAATGTTTAGCAGCGTGATGCATTTCACGTTCGTTGAATTTATTTATTTCATCAAGAATTCATTTGATACGCATGGAAAAATTAAAATATACCTTTAAGTGTAACGTTATTTGTAATTGATGCAAGAATTAATGTCTAACAACAAGACCAACCGATTCTCTTCGAAATTCTATTAAGAGCGAGGAAAATTTAGAATAAACAACTGGAAATAATTCTTAATGGAAGAACATTTGGTAACATTGAACCTATACTGTTCCTAATTCCAAAAGATAGATAAATTGTTACGGTTTTATACGATAATAAATGCATTTAAAAATGAACTTAGTTGCCCGTTTAATACGACGAATAAATTGTTCCGGATAGCTTCTTAGAACTTTCTGAGAATCAAACTATGAAATCGCATCGTACGTGGTTATTACGGTAATCATATCTATATAATTTTACTCGAATCCACGCTCGCAGCACTCTAGGTTTTACTTCCACGGGAGAATCTACTCGTTAAGGTCCCATTCCCAGCGAGATCTTGTGAACTTAATGAGCGGACAAGCGGAAACAACTGTGCCAGAATCGATTCCAGTCTCGTGTGTACCTCTTGGAGAAACTTCTATCAATTCGTTTGCCTTTTGGAAACTGCGATCAACGAAACTTGAAGTAATTCAAACTTTCCACACTTTTTATATTTATTTTCATTTCTTTTTTTTTTTTTTTCTTGTTTTGCACAAAATTAATCTCGAATCGGACCTCAAATCTCTGTGCACATTTCGAAACATAAATCTCCTATGTTTAATTGTGAAACAATTTGCAACGATGAAAAGAATCGCATATTTTTCGCACATTGCTTCTTCATTCGCGTACATTATAGAAGTGTTAAATAAGGTTGAGCGTAATGTTTATGCGCTTCGCCGGCGTGCAGAGGAAAAAAAAAAAAGAGAAAGAAGCTTTTTTATTTTCCCTGAAGAAATCCTTCGAGCAGCGGAGAAAGTATCTCCATCTGGCAGAAACGATTAACAGCGCTACATATCGTTGAAAGTTCTCGCGAAAGATCCAACCAAGTTTCTGCAATTACCTTTTGGGCGCGGCACGACCGATTTATGAACATCCTCGAGCCTGTTTTTCTGTTCTTCTAACTTTTATGCGCGAATTGCATCGTTTACCATACAAATCGTTCGTTTAAACAGAACATGAATATCCTCTGAAGAACTCATGAGAGTTGTATAAGGTTAAGTGCTTACAAAATGGCGGCACGAAGAAGAAAGTAATGACATGAACGCGTTAAATTTTTTTTATGTAATTTAGACGAATTAAAATAAAAGAAAATAATATAATACTGAAAAAAAAATTATGTTAAATACTATATGATGACAAACTATTTTAAGATTACGGACTTAAACCGCGAGGCATGAAAATTTTCAATTGAAAAATGCTCGTAAAATTTTACGCTTTTCTCGAAAGCTATTTGGTAAAATAGAGATATTAGAGATATATTTCTTTGGGTAATTGTCTCGAAGCGTTTCGCTATATTGCACCATGAAAAACCGCGGTATACGTGCAACGGCGGCGTTTCTTCCTCCTGTTTCTCTTGCCATTGACGTAACATTAATCTCCAGACAGTTTATGGCACGGTGAAACGAATCGAACTCCGTTCTACATTTTATAATTTTATGAAAGCTCGCGGCAAAGAATAATTTCTTTAAGCGATCCTAGTAACATTTCTACGCCTCTCGCTATAAATATTTAGCATATGAAATCTACGATAATTTTCTTATCATAAATCCAACAATCATCTATCAGATATTCACACTGTTTTATCCCACGATCTATTTGGGTAAATTGAGTTCTACTCTGCAGGAAAAAAGCAAATGTTTCTCTTATAATTCAGAATTTTTCGTATCTTCCTTGCAGCTATAGGAAGGTCGAGATTTTTTTAGAGAGTCGCTTCTAATGTTCTTAATCTCGTTTATAAATTTCGCAGGATCCCAGAAGTACGATATCACGGTGGAAGCACCAATGTCACGACGCTTTGCTTTCTGCACGAGTGGTTGGTAGGAAATTAACGTAGAATTCCTAACAACCTGGAGTTTCGATTTTCAATTTATCGTAGGAAAAATCTCGCTCGTAGGCGCGCTTTAACCGGGCTTCAAGGCTCGTTGAGGATTCCGCTGAAAATCTTCCGCTTTCCAGCGGCTGTTCAACGGCGTGCCCGCTTATTAATCGCGGACGATCCCATGGCTCGCTGAGCTGCAATTAACGGGTTCATGCAGGGTGTCGTTAAATAGCCACCTTTCGCGAGGCGGTTTCCCCTTTTGCGTGGCCAATTTCACGGTCAACAGACGGCGTCGTGAAGGGAAAAAAAAAAGTACAAGTTGAACGAATAAACCGATCTGTGGTCGCAGTTGCGATAAACGGGCTCAAGTGGAATCCTATTAATAATTATTACACGATCGACGATAAGCTTAATTACAAAGGAACACCGGTGCACGTATGCCGCGTGGGCGTGTTACGCCGATACGATCGAGCGGAAGGATTCTGGAGCGCCGGCGGAAATCGCGGCGGGGAGCTGAATTAACGAGCGCTTTGAATTTGTTTGCAACCACGCGGCCAAGTACCACGAACTCGAAAACGGTATAACGTGTTGCTTCGCTTTTTTCCTTTGCTTTTGTTTTGCTATGCGGGTAGTTTCGCGAGGTGGAAGACGATGCTTCCAAGAACGTGTGCACGGCCATGAGATTTGATAGGTATCGTTTCGCGGAAATGAGACTTGCCAGTGGATCCACGGAACCGGAGTAAAAGCCCATTCCATTATGAATCATCGTATGAATGTGAAATACATCTCGGATCGTGGGGTACACGCAGATTACGCTGATGTCTTGAACCTCAAATTTTATGATTCTGATTTTGAGAGCAAGAGACCTCATTGATCACCTCAGGACGAAATTTTGTAAATTTGATAAAAATTGTGGCAGATAGACCGCCACCATCTCTTTGCCAGAGATATAAATATTCTTTCTATTCTTTTTATTCTTTCTATTCTTTTCGTTAACTCTTGTCCCAAACTTTCTCTTTTCCAGCTATTTCCTGCCTATCTTCTCTAAGAGTATTCTTTTCATCGTTTCGTGCAAGTCTGGTCAATCTCTTGGCGCACATTTGGCGACCAGACCTGTACGAACTTGCGCTGTCGCGAATCCTTTCCTTTTCATCCTTCGTCTCTAGCTTTCCCTTCTTCCTCCTCTTGTCTCCTCTAATTCTGTCACTTTCTTTAAAACTTTCTGAAAACCTTCTTTAGACATGGTCGAAAATCGGACCGCGCTCTGTCTGCCGGACATTTTCCACGCGACCATTCCCGTGATCATCTTGCTAATAAATTATCATTGTTCAACATTGAAATTTGTTTTAATTTATCGAATGAGAAGCAATCGATATTCTTCCAGCATCTATTCCCTCAGAATTATAGCGGACGTTAAATGTATTCTTGACAAAACTACTGATAACCACATGAACCAATTTTCCTTGAATCGTCATCGTGATCATCTTGTTAGTAAATTGTTATTGTTAACCATTAAAATTCATTTTAATTTATCGAATGAGAAGCAGTCGATATTCTTCCTGCATCTGCTTCCTCAGAATTATAACAGATGTTAAATTTATCGTTGACAAAACTACTGATAACCACATGAACTAATTTTCCTTGAATCGTCGCATAAGATTGTTCATGGCAAAATTGACGCTTTCACGAGACCTTGGCAACTTGACCCGGTGGAGTGAAACGACTGCTTCGAACCCGGGGAAACGATCGACCTTACGTGGCGCAGGTGAGACCGCGCTTAATTCAATTTCCTCGCGGACGTTCTGCCACGATTCCAGCTTCGTCATCAAACTGCACCGGGTTTCTCGATGGCCGAGAGAATAAACCGCATGCAACACGCGACCACATTGATATTCCACGGTGGTAAAGACAATGACCTGATTTACCGTCGATAGCAAAATTGGTGTCAATAGCGGCGCCATGCGCTGCATCGAACACGAATCGGAAGTCGAGGTTACAATGGTGAAGCGTGTGGGCGACGATTGGCGAATACGTAACAAGGCGTGTTGCATCTAAGGTGCATTGACTGATAGATACATGCATGATTCAATGATTTTTTTTGCTTCTTTTTTGCTTTTTTTTGCTTTTTTTTCTCTTTTTTCTCTTTTTTTAACGCGCTGGCCATTGTAAGCGAAATAATTTTAATCAAGAATTTTAATTGGACTCTTGAATATCGTAGCTATCGTAACTCGTTTTATTCTTTACAATAAAAGTGATGGTTGGATTTTATGAAAGTATTTATGGATGGTAGTATAAACTCTGTTCAAGAGTTTATAGAATGAATATCGCGATAGCTTGTCTAACGAAAACGTAAAACGAAAATGGTAATACGCTTTAGTGAAATGTTTATCATTTATACGATGCAACGCGAGATTTTCTCTAATTAAAAATCTTGGTATCGCGAAAATTATATGGTTATTTTGAAATTCAATTTAAAGAAAAAACCTTAATCTCGGGTAGAATCTCTTCCAATTAGAAAGATTACAACCGATTCGATCTAAGATTAAATTCTTCGGAAGATTCGTGATGCTGTTGAGGTATCATCTGTTTGTTATTTGTAAAATGTTTAGAAAGTTAATAGCTCGGAACATCCAGTTACCATTAATCACACTTCTTTCTCTTTTCGTTCGATCCGATCCAATTAAGGTATCGACGATCTAACTGTTTATTGTAAATCTTTGAAATGATCCATGTTCATTTTCAGATTCAGAATAACCGAGCGACAAAGCAACAGAACGAACTGAAATGTCGATCATGGTCGATTCTCGTTCTATCTGACGCTTATTATGCAAATTCAATTATTCCGGATTTCCGCTATGGTTTCAATAGGGAATAAGAATAAATACTTAATCGACAGGCTAGAGACAGTATAATTTCCTTTCTGACAACCGGTGTTTGCAAATCGCATTACGACAGATACCTTATTATGGTTTCATTTCAAGACTGCACGTATTTTTTTCCTATATGTTCTGTTACAAGTAGAGTATATCAATTTTTTCGTACACAAGTCACGAAATATTTGATCACTTTCAAGTGGTAGCAATTTCATTTTAGATATTTAGAGCACACTTATATTTCCAAATCTTTGAGTTAAAAACTAATCGAAGAAACTAAATTATATGAATATTATTAATCAAACGGTTTAAATATTAAGTTCTTTCGAGTTTCAACACATGTTGTATACAATTATAGCAACAAAAGTAATAATGATATCAATAACCACTCCTATAATACCTATTGCAGCTTTCTTCAATAAACGATCGCAATCTACCTTAAACTTTTCTCCTTTTAACGCAGCAGGCTTCTAACAAATAATTAATATTTAAAATCGATAAATAGTATCATGACATATGCTCCATAAATGATCGCTTAAAATAAATTCTCGATTTTTCCGAGTTAAAAAATTACACCTCCTTTGTGTCAGAAAACTATCATCAAATTAAGCTGCCAGCATCTCAAAACACTCAACATACGTAATCAACGCACAAATAAATAAAAATCCACCCAAACTACTTATAAAATTAAAAAAACAGAAAAGAAAAAATTATTTCAAGTACACATAACTCGATCCCCGAACTAAAATCAGAATCATACTTTTAAGTAAAACCGGAAGATCGGCAACACTCGATACCCGTTACACAATCAGCAAGTAACTCGAACACGCGAAAAACAGTTCTCCGTTTACAACGTTCGACAAAAACGTTACAAAGCGAGACGTTTCGATATCATAATCATCGCCAACGTCTTATTTTCTCTTCCACAACTCGACGCTCGTTCTCTGGTCGCATCGAACGTCTATTCGCGGGCGTGAAATCAACGGGTCGCCTATCGAAGAGGGATGAGAACCTGTCGTAGCTCGAGGACTAGTTTCACTTTCGCGAAAAAGTCCCATGGAAAGATGGACGTGTTTGGAAAATCGATCACGAGTTCATGCGCGTCGTTGCTTTTCCCTGGAATCCCGACGCGAAGCCAGGAACCGGTTTCGAACTCCACGGATCGTTCTTAAGCGTCCGCTCCTCGTCCATTACCGATCACAATTTTCTATGAAAACACCGACTATCGTTCGCCAATTTGGTTGTTCCCCTGTTGTTACAGGTTCCCACGACTAAATTGGGTCTGTAAAAAATTGCTTCGGGTTTTTAGCGGCTTCGCAACAGTCAGCGGCTCGGAGTTCGTGCTTCCTCATTCTTGTCTTCTGTGACGTATGATCGATACCGCTAATGTACGGTTCGTGTATGCGCGTTTATTACCAGTGATACGGTTAGATTGATAGGCTTCCGATGAAAATTTATTGAAATGATACGTTCCTCGTGCGCTTAGCTGGTTTAGGTGTTGTATTTTATCGCGCCTTTGAGAAAGCGCTATTTGTAACTGAATATTGATAATGTGAACGAGCGATGAAATTGGAGGGTTGATTGGCTTGTGTTTTAACACTAAAACTACCGGCGATTAAAGTAGACTTATTTGTATCGAAGAAATAAAAATGATAAGTATTTGAAATAGTATCTATAATAAGGGTAACTGTTCTTTGTATATATTTTTTACAAAAAGTCATAGAAAATCGCCTAAAATACATGGTTGTAAATTTATAAAATAAATTTTTTTTTATAAAATAGAAACTATGAACCAGTCATTTTGACGAGTAATTTGACGAGTCGACGAGGTTGTTAAACGAGAAAGAAAAATTCTCTTTCCTAGTTAGATATTTTTTTCTTTTTATTATTACTTTAAATTCGCGATCGACGTTTACTAGGTCGTTTGTAAATGAAGTCCTCGTAGAAGGAGCATGCGAGAAAGTATTCGAAAAAGAAAGCTGCAAATATGTTACTTCCTCAAAGATCTTAAACGTTTAGTTTTTCAGTTTGATCAATAAGGATCATTTTTAATTAAAAGAACAGCCAACTAATCTAAAAAATACGACTACTAAGTAACGATTTTAATTCATAATTTAAAACACACTCGCCGACATATCGCGCATTCGTTAATAATCTCACAGAAAATTGAGGATAACGAGAAGCTTCCTTAACATCGATCATTCCACTCTTTTTTCTACGCGTAACAATGCAATCTTTTCTTCGGATTCATTCACAAGGAAGAAAGAAGTATCGTCGTCCCCGAGAACAGTCATCGTCGGTTCAAAGACCCAACGTATCCGACGATGCGGACGAATTTCAGTCCTGGGAAACATCGTCTGCGAAAGTAGCGTGACAATCGATCGAGCACAGAGCGTAGGCCGCTTCGTTCCACCGTTTTCGCTTCATTGAAGTAATCGAGCAATGGCTAGCTGTACGGGTTGAATGAAATCGAAGCGAATAGTCGCTTCGAGTACTTAACAACCACGGAATAACGAGATGTCTCGATAAATCGGATAAATTATGCTTGCACGGGTCCTATTGTTGAACGAGATACGAAACGAGTCATAAATTCGATCAGGGCATAGAAAAAAATAGAAGGTTTCGCGTAAGCCTCCTTTATGAGGGAACATTTAGGAAGACTGATGATAACGAACGGAACTCAGGCTCGCGGCGGCCTAGTTGTCACGTCGATGACACTGATGACACTGAAACCGGGTTAACGCGTACGTGCTGGAGCATTGCACTTTGCTCTAATAGACTCGCGGCGTGCAACGAGCAAGCTGAAACGCGAACTGCCATCCGTTTCGAATGTATATCTTGCTTGACATTCGTGCAGTCGCTGGCGAGAGATGTTAAATATCACTTAGAGCGGTGATATCTGTCGGTATCTGTTTGTTGATGAATTAAATTTAACGTTGATATAAAAAAATTTCGCTTAAAATATAGAGGAACACGAATTATTAATACAGGTCTGTAGTTGTAGAAGCTTGTGTGTTTGGAACATTGTGATCAGATAAGAGAGCCTTGGGTGATTAATATTGAACCGAAGCAAGAACTATGCCAATGTTAAGCGATAGCTGTTTGCTGTACTTCATTTTACTTGTTACAGATAGTGTTATCGATATCTTAACGATATCGACAGGAAATATGCAATTATAGTTGTTCAGCTGCCACGTCTTATCGATAATCGTTAAATTTCTTAGATGTAGGTTTATAAAGGAATTTCTAAGATCAACATTGTAAAATACACTCTTTCTGCGTAACAATATTTTTTCGAATCATGGTAAAATAAAATTATTCGACAATAAATTTCATATCGATACCGCGCTAGTTTAAAAACGGAAACTTTTAAAAATGGAAAGCAATTCTTGGATACGAAATTAATCATAAAAAAAAATGTATTCTTTATGTCTCAAGTTACCAACTATAATTCACAGCTCTTAATAATGTTACTTTAAAACCCCCGGGGAATACTTACTACCCATTCTATTTCCAAGCAAGAACATTCAGCCGCGCTAAAAATTATTCTTTTGACTCGCTACAGACACATTTGCCGCGCATTAGCATACGACTACAATGGTTCGTAAAAAATAAAAAAAAAAAAAAAAAAGAAAAGAAAAGAAGAACAGAAACTTACTACACCTGGGCAGGACAATATCCTATTACGATTCAGCTTCTTTCTTCTCCGCGACTGGCACGTATATTTTAGCAGAGGAACGAGCCACCGGCGTTACCACGGGTTCGCTTAATTATTCGCGGCGCGCGCGACAGTGCTCGTGTCAAAAGGAGTCGTTAAAATTGTGCATGTCAGCGGTAAGGCTGACATGGCGAGAAAAACGAGCAGGAAACCGGAGCGTTTGCACGCTGATCCGCAGGACGATCCGTACGTGTATAACTCTGTTTAGATACGCGACTGCTTCGACGCGAGTCCCGTGTACCCACTAAATATTCAGAAGACGCCGCTGCTAGAATGTTGCTCTCGTTATCAGTGAAAGTTGCACAATAGGTATGCGAAAGGTGTTCCACTGTAACGCGTCAGCAGAGGCGGTCGAAGAATGTCAGGTGATCAACGAATAGCTGTTTTTGTAATCAAAGCGTGTACCGGCAGCTATTTTCCAATATTATTTTATTTTTACGAACTCTCGTTTTGTCCTATCGATCCTAGGAACGGTTCAAATTCCTAAGAACGGTCATCCGAGTCGATAAGTAGAGAAATGTTTAATCAAAACTATATATCTTTTGGGTGAAACATTTAAAAAAATTGCTTATTGTCGCATACAGCTTTGAGTTGGATATTTAGAAATAAATTTTTGGGAACTTTTAGTGAAATATGATTCGTGGTTCTTGGGAAGCAGCAGAAAATTTTGAAGCAAATGCTACTGAACTTTAAAAGTCATCGTTATCGAACGATGATTGACTTTGATAGATACTTCGAGAAACAATGACTGATAATTGAACTGAAACGACAGAAACGATGACTGATAGATTCACTGAATACTACGACGTTACAACTATTAAGATAATTATAATTGAGCGTTCGTGTGATAATTTTATCAGTATTACGGATCAATGCAATCCGTTTCTTATAACTTAACTTTTTTATACAAATCTTGGAAATATTTTATCTTATCGAAATCTCGTCGCGCACCTTTTCGATTCGCATTTAACGTACCAAACGAAGAACCGATCGAGCGAAACCTTAATTGCGTCCAATCATTGTAACGAGTAGAAATAAATAAATTCATAAGAAACTCACTCTAGACTGAGATCTTCTAAATCTTCCCAAAAGTATTCCATACTGTCGTCGGAATCCTCATCGTTCGATGGTCCTCCGGAATGTAGTTTTTCATCCTTCCTGAAAGTAAAAAATACAAGATGAATTGTAATATTATTTTTTTTTTTTATAACACATTTGAACAAATGTTCTTCACATTTTTTTAACACTTGAGACTCGTATTTCCTCGAGACAATGACACGCGTCACAAAAATGGCTCATCGTCGCGGCAGACTGTTCATGAAATACAATGACAGCAGCCACCCTTCGTCGGCTCTTACATAATACACGTCTAGAGCTTAAACGAGTTTAATTGGCTCTGGCATTGTTTTTCGAGCGGATGAGCTAATGAAAGGGTTCACGCGAAAGTTACATTCTTCGAATATCAGAAACGAAAATAAAACGTGGTCGTAAAAATTGCTACGTTCGAATTAAACGTTCCGTAAAAGGAATATCCACGATATTTTCTACGAGAATTTTTTAACCAGTTCACTAATGAATTCGCTAATGAATTCGCTAATGATTCCGCTGATTGAATCCAGTAACGAGTGGCAATACCATTCATATGTTAAATACAAAAATTAATCTCAAATTAAAATCCGATGCTATTTAAATTCAAATGAAATTGAGTAAAATATGAAAAAGCAAAGTTTCATTTAACCCTTTTTATTACTACGAGCGACTATAGTCGCTCGCCACGAATCGACTTATGCGTCTATAGGCGACTATAGGCGACTATAGTCGCTTGATTATTGGATAATATCAACAGCTGCAATCGCTCAATGAATCGCTTTTATATTTGGAAATTACGAGCATACAATGGGAAAAATAGTATTTATTGAGTACGGATAAGTTAAATTATGTCGAGCTGGACTCGACATTCCATTTTGCTCCATTCCTTTCAGTTTCACAATATAAAACACATTCTTTTTGATTAAAAACAAATTTCATCGATTTTTATCAATGTATATATATATGTTACTAAATATAAAAATGTGAAAATTAATGGAAATTCAGTACAGATTTTGGAAGTAGCTTATTAAAAACGAACCAGATGGGATGAAACATCGACCGTGACTCAGAGTGCAAAGGGTTAATACATAGAAACACAAAGAATCGTTATAACGAGACAATATATCACATACCACCTACGCTATGGTCACGTTTTTCGGCAAAGACCTTCCTAGCGAAAGGACTGAATTCGATTGAAACAACGTAACATCAATTCTGACTGCCAGACAATCATGCTAATTCACACGTACTAATTTTCTCATGTACGTACTAATTTAAAGATCCAACAGTGACAAAAAACAAATAAAAAAATTAAAAAATTAAATACATACTAGAGACATCAACTTTAACTTAAATTCAATATAGTTACTTTGAGTGTTACGTTAGAAAATCGCGGTAGAAGATTGTGCATTTCTTCAAGGCGCTTCCCCTCTTAACCAGTTAAGTGTGTTTGACGACTATATCCGTCACGGAGAAATGGCAATATTTTGTGTCAGGACGACTATATCCGTCGTGCGTAAAATTTAGTTACCATTTCCTATTTAAATTGTAATTTTAACGAAAACTAAAATATATTCGTACATTTCAATATGTTTGGAATGTTTGGAAGTCACAACGAAATGAAACAAACAAATAAAAAAGTATAAATAATTTGAAATGGATTCATGCATCCCCGTATGAGACTGGATTTTCGCAAGACACATAGGTGCGCGCTCTGAAAAGAGTTCGCCACAGCTAACTGGTTAATGGGCACTCCTTGGGACTTAGGGCGATAAAACTAAAGCAGCCATACTGGCGGGAACGTCCTTGCGACTCACAGATAATCCAGAAGGTCATTATTGTAGTAACCTTCGACGTGAACGCACCTAACATTAACTCTCTATGGGACCGTGTGACTTAAAAGTTCCAAACTAATGTATCTATATTTTAAAAAATTAATTTT
>SMSQ01025786.1:151748-295099 GCA_019453375.1 Ctenoplectra terminalis
TATATATATATGTTACTAAATATAAAAATGTGAAAATTAATGGAAATTCAGTACAGATTTTGGAAGTAGCTTATTAAAAACGAACCAGATGGGATGAAACATCGACCGTGACTCAGAGTGCAAAGGGTTAATACATAGAAACACAAAGAATCGTTATAACGAGACAATATATCACATACCACCTACGCTATGGTCACGTTTTTCGGCAAAGACCTTCCTAGCGAAAGGACTGAATTCGATTGAAACAACGTAACATCAATTCTGACTGCCAGACAATCATGCTAATTCACACGTACTAATTTTCTCATGTACGTACTAATTTAAAGATCCAACAGTGACAAAAAACAAATAAAAAAATTAAAAAATTAAATACATACTAGAGACATCAACTTTAACTTAAATTCAATATAGTTACTTTGAGTGTTACGTTAGAAAATCGCGGTAGAAGATTGTGCATTTCTTCAAGGCGCTTCCCCTCTTAACCAGTTAAGTGTGTTTGACGACTATATCCGTCACGGAGAAATGGCAATATTTTGTGTCAGGACGACTATATCCGTCGTGCGTAAAATTTAGTTACCATTTCCTATTTAAATTGTAATTTTAACGAAAACTAAAATATATTCGTACATTTCAATATGTTTGGAATGTTTGGAAGTCACAACGAAATGAAACAAACAAATAAAAAAGTATAAATAATTTGAAATGGATTCATGCATCCCCGTATGAGACTGGATTTTCGCAAGACACATAGGTGCGCGCTCTGAAAAGAGTTCGCCACAGCTAACTGGTTAATGGGCACTCCTTGGGACTTAGGGCGATAAAACTAAAGCAGCCATACTGGCGGGAACGTCCTTGCGACTCACAGATAATCCAGAAGGTCATTATTGTAGTAACCTTCGACGTGAACGCACCTAACATTAACTCTCTATGGGACCGTGTGACTTAAAAGTTCCAAACTAATGTATCTATATTTTAAAAAATTAATTTTGTTTAGTTATCACTGCGCGACTAAAACTGATTACTGTATTACCGCAGCGACACCACGAGCCATCTACAGTAATTATTAGTTAAAACATTTTCAAATCAAAGCGAAAAACTGTAATTAATCGTAATTTTTTCTCCAATAAGCAGACAAAATTCGGGCTATAGGGTTAAACAAAGTATTAAAAACGCCCACAAACTATATTTTTTATCCCCGCTCAAATCCTGATTCCAACTTACAATTATGGTTCTCAAACTTCAAATAAGTTACAATTTTATCCACCGCGTCTTACACCATAATTCTTCACCGCGAACTGCAATTCATTCGAACTGCCCCTCCTATACGATACCACGAAACACTTGGTAAACGTGTTAATTAATCATATCATAGAACGAGCAAGTTCCATCGTCGTTCTAGCATGAATACGTTACGTAGATTCTAGCCACTCGGCTCAGGTCACACGGAGACGAGGTCAGTGTAGCATACTGTCCTTGTGCCATATCGTGGCTCGTGTTCTCATAGAGTCGATTGAAACGAAAGCACCGACAGGCTAGAAACGAAACCAGGTCCGCGTATTCGTCTCCTTCTCGACCGCTCGTTACCAGACGCCGAAAGCGATAGAGCGGCGATACGATTCGCGATTCCGCGAGAAAAAGGGGCCAGCAGCCGCTACGAACGTACGGAGAGAGTGCATTCACGGTTACGACAAAGGCCGTTGCACTCAAGTGCATCGAGCCAGTCGTTATTCGCGGTTCGGCGACCCAGTATAAACGATTTTTCGACGAACGAAAATCGATGTCGCAGGAAGAGCTGAGCAAAGATTACGAGTTCCGGGAAGAGAGAATGAAAAGTAGAAACTTAGAGGAAGAGGTTTCAGCGGGTAATAGGAGTTTGGAAGGTGGTTCAGAGAAAAATAGGAATTGGAGGAAACGTTTGCGTGAAATGAGAATTTGAGGAGAGTTCTTGAAGAAATGAGAATTCGTGGAATTTGCATAATAACTTCGCAAGGGATCTTTTGAGAGAAAAAAATCAAGAAGAAATGGAAAACAGGGATTGGTGAAACGACTAATGGGAGTATTGGAAAATTCAAAATTTTTTTACGCTAATATCAGAAATTTTTAAGCGAATATTTATTTAATAGTGGAGGATACGGTGTTAAGAATTAAAAGTTTCTGTTCAACACCTGCAACTTTTCTAATTCTCATCGAATGTCTCGTCGATATTTATGCAAGACGCAATCCATAGTATTTATTACTAATTACTAATTGGTTGATCGGTTGATTTGTAGTTTCTGTTCTTTCCGCGTAATTTTACAAACGACCACCTTTATCTGCTATATGATGGATGGAGAACTGAACCTTGCAATCATAGTTTACTTTGCTTGTCAGACATTAAGCCTGAAACGTTTAATCATACTTCGTGTCGACACCACAGTGAAAATTTGCGCAACGAAACGCACTGTACACACCGATGATGCTATAATTGATAAAGCGTTGGTTAGCCGTTTTGAGTGACCTAATTATAGAATGACGCTTTTAACGAGAACTTATCTGTGTCAATAATACGAATTCTCTAATACCAGTTCGAAGTAGTACCGATTTCCTTCAATCGATATCTGAAATATCTACCGGCTTTTTACAGTTCTTCCCATTTTCAGTCGCTTCAATTTCTCGTCCATTACTTTTAGCTATGATCAGCTGCAGATTCAGTAATCTTTAACCGCCGCATTAAGCTCCATTATATCGTTTTTATGCGTCTAACAAAAACTTGAATCCGAGGTTAAAATTGGCTGCACGAAGAACTGACCAATTTTTTTTTTTTTCTTTCTTTCATTAATGTATATTAGAAAATACTGATACAAATTTTTTCACAACTTAATTCCATGTAATAAAGTAACAATACCGTAGTTTTTATTAAAAATTTAAGAATGATTCCTTATTTCCCTAGTTTCTTTATATTTCGTTAATACAACAATTGCTTGGCAAGTATCAGAACTACCTCGACACTAATTATTTAACATAATGTCGATCAAACCTACTCCCCAAGTCTATTTTAATCGTTTCGTACCAAACGGACCACCCATTTTATGCAAAGGGAGGAACAAAAGCGTTTCAAGAAAATTCTTCAAAGGACGACAAATAGAACGTCATTTATCACAACTATATTTCACACCGCGCACGCTAAAGGTTCATTTGGGACGCGATGAAAGTTTTCAACGCCGACCCACTGCGCCGAATCATAAACCGATTTAACGAGACCGATTCCCGTGCACCGCGATCGACAAACAGGACATCGGGAGAAATAAAGGATCGCGTTGCCGTGGCTCGCGAAATCTCTGGCAATTTGTAGCGCGGAAGTCGTTCGGGACGAGCCGCTTAAAGGGATCGTAAGTATTACTTACTCCTCGTTAAAGCCTGAGGATGACATCGTCGACGTCCGCCGTTAACAAACTACTTGCGCCGACAATGCGAAAAAATAGAGTGGTCTCTCACAACCCACGTATGCACATACACCGGAGTAGTTCAGTCTCGCTTTGGGCTATTACTACATTAACGAGTCACTTCTCGGTGCGTTTATACAGTACCGACACTCGTTGATAAGAGGTCTACTGATAATAGTGGCTTTTTATACCGGTGCATCCATGATTTCCTTTTTCTCTGCCACGTTATGGTTCTTTTTATCCCTGACTAATGGTTGATTAATTTCTAACATACAGGAAAAGATGTTATAAAAGTGTGCATTTTTTCTCGATCGAATAATTGGAATAAAATACAGTATAATTCTTGTACAGTGGATTGCTGTTGATTGCAGGTTAATCGGAACTGCTTATTTGGGACAAACAGTGAAGAACGAAAACAAAAACTATTGTTTCCGCTTCGCTTATATGGAATATCGCAATTCTATTAGGATAGTTTACACTGGTACAGTTTACGATTGAAGATACGGCAAAGCTTGTTATAAAGTAGCGATGCCGATTGGCAGTGTTTATTTAATAATTTTTTATCACTTATTAACCCTCCATAGCCCAAATTTTGTCTGCTTATCGGAGAAAAAATTGCGGTTGCTTACAGTTTTTTGCTTTGATTTGAAAATTTTTTAACTAACAATTGCTACAGATGGATCGCGATGTCGCTATGGTAATACGATAATCAAATTTAATAGAACAGTGACAACTATCTAGTTGTTACAAAAACATATTTTTTAAAATATAGGTACATTAATTTGTAACTTTTAAGTCACACAAAGCCATAGAGGGTTAATGTTATTTTATTACTTATTGTTAGCTTTGTTTGCATGCTTAAACACACTTATGTATTCAAGACCGAATATTATATATATATATAATATATAATATAATATATATATATATAATATTTATTTTCAATAAATCCTTTTTGACATTAATTTTTACCTTGTTCAGATTTTGTCTGTTGAAATTCGCTTAATTGGGACAATTTAGTCCAGTCCCAACGTGTGCCAATTAACCAGTCCATTGTACGTGCAGATTCGGTTCCCACGATTTACCGATTCACTTAGTATCCATAAAATATTTTTTTAATATCTATTAAGAAATAAATGTAAAAATATATTTGAACTGTGTGTAAATTTTTCATCGCTTAACCTTTTGCGGTCCGAGTTACGTTCGACACTTTAACTTAACTTTAACTNATTTTATTACTTATTGTTAGCTTTGTTTGCATGCTTAAACACACTTATGTATTCAAGACCGAATATTATATATATATATAATATATAATATAATATATATATATATAATATTTATTTTCAATAAATCCTTTTTGACATTAATTTTTACCTTGTTCAGATTTTGTCTGTTGAAATTCGCTTAATTGGGACAATTTAGTCCAGTCCCAACGTGTGCCAATTAACCAGTCCATTGTACGTGCAGATTCGGTTCCCACGATTTACCGATTCACTTAGTATCCATAAAATATTTTTTTAATATCTATTAAGAAATAAATGTAAAAATATATTTGAACTGTGTGTAAATTTTTCATCGCTTAACCTTTTGCGGTCCGAGTTACGTTCGACACTTTAACTTAACTTTAACATAACTAGTTCATATTCGATAATATACTTTTAAAAACTGTCAATAATTTGGCTGAGTTTTCACATTTCCATTGCCAGTAAGGATATCTTGATAGAAAATTATCCATCAAATAACATTTTAATGTAAAAGAATCTGTTTCGTATCCCAAAACTAAAAACAATGGAACAAAGTAAAATGTCGAATCTTGCTCGACATAAGACCGCAAAGGGTTAACAAGTTCGCTACCACTGTCGTATACGTATATACGACGCACCAATTTTCATTGATAAAACAACGTCACACGCGTGTGACACACTAAAACACTAAATTTATACGCTTTTTTATTCAATACTACGCGAATAAAAATTTGCAGTACCGTTTGCAGAGATTCAAACAATTAAGTCATCGACTATGGTTAGAATTTCTTCTCAACGTGATAACGAACCCGTTAAAACGTTTCCCGCGTTTTCGACACTCTGCAAGATACCTTCAAGCCAATAGAACTTCGTATAACAGAATAAGCTAGGCTTGTCTCGTACTTCACAATCACTGCTAATTAAAAAATAATCTTTCGTACCAACGTGAATCGCACGAGACCAGCTTGCAGAGAAATTTCTCTACAGGCAATTTGGCGAGTTTTAATCCACGTGGTTTACTGGTAGGTGCCGCAACGCGCTGTAAATTAAACCTTATAAAAGACGGTACGATGTCCGAGGTGTCGCCACGTGAAAACTAATCTCTGATAAATATGTTACGAGCTGAGGTGAAAAGTAGATCAGAACGTTTAAATACCAAACTGGACGTACGTCGCGACTTAGAAAGTGTTAATCGCGAAATTGAGCGATGTTTCCGTTTACACGGTACTCTCGACGGAACTGGTTTATCAAGGTCCTGTATCCGTGCACGAGCACGATCGATGAATAAATCTACCGTCGCACGTGTATCGCGAAATTGCATTTATCGTGATCGGATAACGATTGCCGCTGAAAACCTAACAACGATAATGAAGAGACGCCAACGCGTTTTCGTGTTTCAGATCGGGTGAAATTGGAGCTTGACACGGATGCGGAAAATGCTCCAGTTTATCGAAATTTTATCATTCGTGATACACTTTCTGAGTTTCGCCAATAAGATACAGGGAATTATGGAGAATTACGACTTTTTTTTTTTTTTTTTCTAAATTTGACGAACTTTCGTTGCTACGCGTTGAAAAGAGGTGTGTTTTACGAGAAATTTGATTATCCGAGATAGATTTGTTGGAGCGTTATATTAATTACTAGAAAATGGCTTGTTATAATTAGAAAGCTGGCTCTAGTATCAATTTAGAGAAATAAACATTTTTCTCTCATGTTAGAAATGAAACATTAAAGAAAGTGCGATTATACTGTACGATATTATATTTACAACGTACTATTGCGTGTCTGTGACGATAACATTTAATTGAACAGGCATGAATAAGATAACCATTTCAAACGAATATTACCTGTTAAATTTGAAACTTGCACAATTTAATTATTTGTATAACCACAGATGTACAGGTGTAACTTTATTCTGTAATATCGACGAATGAGTATTCTTTTTAGGAATCTTGTCTGCAGAGAACGCCACTGAACGCGTTCGAGAGGTATGGAGTGTATAAACACGTTCTAGGTTAGGTTTTTCATTGTCAGTAATCGTATACAACACGTGTTTTATATTTTTGACTACTCTAAAAGAAAGCTGATTAAAGGTAGTATAATAATTGTGTCTAGTTTCATATTTCTTAATAAATAAATTATTTTTTATGACTATTAACTACATTTTCAATATCATTATATTGTTAAATTGAATTAAAAATATAAATGGTAACATGTCACCCAACTGAAAGTTTTAATAATTTATATTTTTGATAATTATAGACATAAAAATACGAAATGGCAAAATCGTTGCGCAGTAAATGGAGGAGGAAGTGCAGAGCGGTTAAAAGAGAACGTTACGGGGCCAAAGAATTGGAGAGGTTAAAAAAGACATTGGGTCTCAATGAGAATGGGACCCAAGATGTTGAAATGACAGAAATATCAGAAATCGCTACAGGTAAGTCGTTTTGCTTTGCAATGTATTATTATCTTTACATCGTAATCCTAACCGAATGTTCGTTTTCTTCAAGTTGTCGATGCCAAAACAATAAGAGAAAATACAAAGGCAAAAGAGGACACCGAGGAAGGTGCGGGAGTAACTATGGAAGTTGATAGTGTTGGTAGGGTATACAATAAGAAGACAATGCTAGACCAGTATGGAAATTATCCAGTATGGATGAACAAACGAAAAATTGCTAAGCACAAAAAGGGTAGAGCAAAGGCTCAAAAAAGCAACACAAGGTCGCACAAAAGGTTAACTAGGAAACAGAAAAAGGCAGCGAAACAGAAGTGAACCTTTCGTGTAACATTGATAGTTTCGATCGATGCATTTTTCATTTATATTTGTAAGTAACAACATGAAAAGAAATTTGATTTATTGTAATAAAACACTATATTATTTTTCTTAAGTAAACCAACAAGACTCACGCGTGTTTCTTTTACATTTTATTATAAAGCTGAATATAAATGATCACAAAGATTATTTAAGTTACAGTTCTACTACAAATCTACAGTATAATAAGAGCTAAATGGATGGCAGTGATAGTATGATCTTTTCTATGAATTTTCATACATAAATATTACAAGTATGGGCGACGCCCCATGCTTTTGACATTTCCCTTTCGCTGTAGCGACGTTAAAAATTCATAGAGCCACTGTTCATTGGTATTGCTGATCTACAACGTAATCTCAAACGATTTTCCAGTTCCAACACTTTATTCGTCAAATGCTGCACTTTCCTTGTCTCTAACTCATATTCTCTTATTTTATTTCTCATTTCGTATATTTCCTGTTGCATGAGTTGCTGTAAAAAAAATTTAGTAGTTAAAAAAATAATACATTTCGCTAAATATCTATGAGTAACCGTGCTTTCTGTACCAACCACGTTTTCAACTGCTCTTTTAACTTCGTTGATACTTTCAACGACCGATGCAACCTTGGCACTCACATCTGTCGTCTCTGTATCTCTCTTTCTTCCTCTGGCGAATTGCTGAAAACGTGAGTTTATTTAAACGTTATTTAATTATTCAAAAATTCTATCCAATTTACCAAACAGCTTTTAATAAATACGTATTTTCCAATTGCATTACATCGAATCGTCAATTTAATCTCAAACCGTAGAACACAAAATAGACGTACAATTGAAAATTCTTAAAATATCTACCGAAATGGTACAAAAACAGAATCGACCAAATTCCCTGTTCAATATACAATTTTCCACAAAAACTGGAATCAAACTGTTCATGAATCTACATAATCCTGCTTATGCCCGCAATGATCGGAATGGAACTTTAAAATAAGGAAATCCTTCAGCTCCTTGCATCCGCATTTCTATCGCTGGCCGAACGTATCTCTCCTTTACAAGTCAAATAACACACGGCGCGGCCATTGTCCAGCGTACCTTTTCAAGCTTGGTGAGCCTTTTCAGGATAATCTCGTAGTCCTGATCGAGGTCACCGTCAGCTACCTCGTTCTCTGTATCTGCAAACAGAACTCTTCGATACCACCGTCTAACCGTGAAATTCGAAATTGTTTCGCGTTTAAGTAAATCGTAGTAACGACACGAGGATTCGCAAGAATTTGCGATTACGAACCGTGTGACGAGATCGATGGACGCCTCGTCGTCGTTGCTTCGTGGAAATTATCCTCCAGGTCCCGAGCCTCGAAAGCGGTGTCTTCAGTGTCTGAAGATAAAAAAAAAAAAAATATATGCGTCATCAAAGTGGAAGCAATACGATCCGAGAGCAAACTTGGTACTTGGGACAAGGATGGCTGTTTCCGGTTTCTGCGCGACTGCGAAATATTGATATGGAGAACGCAATGTATGCAACGTTTGGTTTCATATTATTATGTACTTTTTTTTTATATTTACGATGGTCAGGTTTTTTAATCAAAAATTCTTTTATATTTTATTTTTATGCTACCCTTGTTTTAACATCAGAACTACCGGCGATTAAAGTAGAGTTATTTACACTAAAGAAATCAAAATGAAAGGTATTTGAAAAAATATCTATAATAGGGGTAACAATTTTTTGCACATATTTTTTAGAAAAAATCACGGAAAATCTACAAAACTACATTAAATTTGTAAATTTAAATTTCTTTAAATTTCTATAAGAAATTATGAACCAGTCGTTTTGACTAAAATTAAAATACTAAACTATAGTAAATACTAAATACTAAAACTAAAATAAAAAAGGGTAACGATTCTTTGCACATATTTTTTACAAAAAATCACGGAAAATCTACAAAACTATATTGTAAATTTATAAAATTTCTATAAGAAATTATGAACCTGTCGTTTTGACTAAAATTAAAATACTAAACTAAATACTAAATGCTAAAACTTGTGTTAAAAATATTCGACTACGCGCATAATTTTCTTCAGAGATTATATTTTCAATTAAATTCTATATTTTCATCAATTCAGACGCTTCTTTTATTTCAAAACAAAAGTAAATTAACCGAATAAATAAGAAATCGTGAACATTTACAATTTTCTGTTTTTCTTTCCTTAAAGAACACTTTAAATTTTCACAATAGTCCTTTGAAACTTAAAAATGTTTACGAGTGCAAAGTGTTAATAATTTCTCATACATTTTCATCACACTCTACATCCTGAATGAAGCAATACCTTGACCACGTTTCAGACCAGAGATCATTCGAGCTTGAAATCCAGGTCAAACTACAACATCCTATTCTGTTTTCTAAAGTTCGCCAATTTTGACCGATCTTGAACTTGGCCATCAATTTTATCTCTCGCATGACCGAAACTTGTGTAAAGAGTATCGAAGTTCAAGATCAATGGGAACGGATGCCACGAAACGTGCTCTGTCTGCTCGATAAAAATAGCGTTGGCATTGGTTTGTCTAAAAGTGAAAAAAACTAAGATCGAACGTGGAGAACTGGAAGCAAATTCGAAAACTTGTTGTCTACTGTTGCTACATCGTGTGCAGCTTTTCGTGGACAGCATTTAAATTGCTCCAAAAGTGATACTCCGTGTGTTTCTCAATAGCGTATTAGTCATTGTCGAGAAACCTCGAAAACAGATTCGTCTTTTAGAGCTGACTGAAATTTTTCCAACGATTGCTCACCGTTCTTTCGACAGGATTGGCCGTCTTTCTGCAACTGGAAACCGGGCCTGCAGTGGCACTCGTAGGTTCCGGGTAGGTTTCTGCAGAGCTGATCGCAGGGCTTCTCTGTCACGCACTCGTCGATGTCTGTAACGTTGGTGGACAAGTTATGCTAATTCATGCAAAAATTAATTGCATAAACGTGACAGCTGCACGACACCGACTGATCCATCGCGAAGTCCTTCGGTTTCCGGTCAAGAGTATTGCGCAAATTTGTCGGAATGCAACGTTGGCTTTCGTTGATCGGGTGAATTTCTTGAAACGTGCTCGAGGATTTTAATGAATAAATTACCGAGAATTTAAATTGGTTCTTGAGTTAGCGAATGATCGAGGGTAAGGAGGAAAATGTGGGAGCGAGTGGTACCATTTAAAGTAACTTGTTCCATTGATTAACATAAAAAAATGATTCGGATATAAAGTAAATTGAAAGACGTGATTTTTCAGCGTCCAAATCTGTTTAAATTATTTTTATTTGGTCGTACGAATAAAAAATTCTTTTACACGATTTGATGTAGTTTTAATCACGCGTTATAAAAGATAATTTAAAGTACTTTTTGTACGATTTAGAGTTATTCCGAATCGTTGCTTAAATAGGACAACTCGTGTTACAGCACAGAATAGTCTCCGTTATATAAAATAGATCATTTGTTATATGCCACATATAATTTATTAATACTTTCACTGTAATACCATAAATCGATATATCACGTGCCGTGCAAGGAATGGTGAAAAGAGTAACAGCAATAAATAACTTGAAACTTTTAAAGAGTAATAAAGTTACCGCAAGCACGAACTCATACAAAATACATCGGTCATAAATATAAATGTTAAATGATAAATTAGGAGCTGAACAGTTTACAAAGTATTTTAACAAAATTAAAGTTTCTTCTCGATAAACGTTATACTCGATAATTATGTAGCGAAAGTGTATTCCATCCTGATACTGCAGTAATGTTTTACGAACGTCAACATTGATACTCAATTGTCTTCACATTTATAATAAGAATATTTGTGCTGTTATCATAAGATCTAAGCATTTTAATAAAATAAATAAACCAATTTAAAAATATACCGATATTGAATTTGATATCAATGTCGGATACCACTATTAACACTAGAACTACCATTCATAATTTTTTATATAAATTTTATAAATGGACTATGGCATCTCAGAGGCAATTTTCCGCGATTTTCTGTTAAAAATGTAGACAAAGCTCTGATTACCTTGCATTGCGTATGTTTTTATATACCTTTCATTATGATTTTTTCGATAAAAATAAGTATGCTGTAATCGCCGGTAGTTCTAGTGTTAAAATAACTATAACGTTCTTTCGTGTATTAAAAATCAATGTTACAGTGTTAAAGTCATTGGTAAAATATCGAAATAGCTATATCGAAGCTGTATTGAAATAAATAAGCCTTGAAGACCTTCGCGATGAAATTTGTTATAAAAATAATTGCCACTAAAAATAACTGCGCCAACCTCTCAGAAAACACCTTTACACCTCCTTAAGGCTCGCGATCCACAACTTAGGAACCCGTACGCTATATTTTAACACTTGGCATGCGGGCAACGTACTTTTACGTTTTTCGCAGTCTGTCACTGGAGCGCGGGTCACGTAAAAGTATGTATTTAGTAGATTTGTGCTGAAAAGCCGGTATCGTATAAATACGATATTTTTTTTTTTTTAATAATCATAGAGCATAGGTTTAAGTGTAAAATAAAAAAAAGTTTCGTTCAGAAAAACGAAGCAGTTATCCATTTATTGCGATTTTACCGAACGATCAAACTCCCGCGAAATTTACGAAAAAACGCCCGCTACACGCGTAAGTCCGCGGCAAAATATACCCGCGTGCAATGCGTTAAGAATCCAGACCATGAAAACTTGAAGGATATCACCTGAAGAATGTCGAAACCCCGTATATATGATTTTTCTATCGAATCGAGAGCGATGTGCTAATACTGTTCACCTTGGCCCGATAATTAGAACGTCCGCATAGCTTAATGAAATCGCTCGTAAATCTATCGAAAGCAGCTTGGCTGCTGGACACCACAATACGTTCGACCACTATGGTATTCGCGCAATGCTATCGACCTCGTATCGGTCTGCGTCAATTTAATTACGCCTAACGATCCTGGCTACGAGGACGTGCTTCTACCCTGAATATCGATCGCGGATATTTTACGATTTAACAGCGCTCGATGTTTGCATCGTTAGCTTCACGGAAGTTCGTTTACTTCTGTGCCGCGCTGAGACCAGCCGAGACGAGATGCAACGAACCGTTTGGCTTGCAATTGTAATTTGGAACGTGAATGCGGGAACTGAAGCATTTATAAATGCTTGATTTTAGATGAATTCGAATTTGAACCTTTATATTTCACTTTTTAACATTTAAATATTCATTTTTTCTTTATAATTTTACTAATTTTAGAGTAAAAATTCTTCGGCGTGAAAACATATTTTATTATTTTTGTTGGCTGATTAAAATTAATTTTTTCAGAATTCATGCGAATCGGTATAATAAAGAACATTTTAAAATTTTGTTAAAAGAAAAAAGAAGTCAGTCGAGTGTTTGACTTTAGCGCGTTTCGTCCAATTCGTTATTCACGATTCAAAATTAATAGTTGTAAGGCAGAAATAGTTCTTGTTATAATGACGTAGTATAACCGTGGTTGATTTATGTGTTATGTTAAAAAAGAAATACGAATGAAGCGGATTGTACTTCGATGCGTGAAATTAAATAAGGGATGGTTATAAGAAAGTTAATAAATTAAAGTCGGTAATAGAACGTGAAATAGAAAAGGTATTGCACACGTAGCGTTGATTAGCATTTGAAGTGATAATTTAGAGTCGATTTGCATTCGTGTTAGACATTACCTGTCTGGCACTGGCTGCCTGTAAATCCTTTGAGACACGTGCACCTGCCAGGGGAGCTGCATATCCCTCCATTTAAGCATGGAGAAGGGCAAGTAGCTGAAAGGCAATTAAATTAAGATGCGGATTACGTGAAACACATTTACTTAACATAGGTCAGTAAATATCTTGCGCTTTCCGCGTAATCATTTTATTCAATATTTAATTGGAACAAATTATTAAAAACAATTACTGTAGGAATCAATTGCTCACGTTTATTGCATCCAAAACTCAAGTGAGTCGTCTGCGTCCATCCAGGGCAGCACAAGAAAATGGAAGGTGAATCGGTTTTAATATTAAATACGTTAAGACACCTGAAAACAATTTAATTTCCTGGGATAGAACAATACAATAGCATCGTAAAACAATTTCGTATCGATTGAAATTTTTAATTCGAACGCTCGAAGCCTTCGCATCGATTTGGAATCGCGAACACGTATTTAAAAAAAAAAATGTCTCGTCTCGCAATGAACCTAATTTTACCTAATTTGCCCGTTTCGAAGATGATGACTGGCAGAACTGGGAACCGATTTGGTGCAAACACGCCTCCTAAAACAGAAGAAAAAAATTGCAACGAAAAAGAAAATGATATACGGCATACACTTTTGACTCAAAAAGCTCGGAGAATTTTACATACAAAAAGAAACGATGTTTCATACAGCGTTTATGATCCGAGGTTCAACTTCTCTTCGATACTATATTTCGAGCACGTAAATGCTCTCGGCTTTACATTTGTTATTGAGATTTATGCTGTCTCTACGCGTTCATTGTCAAGCGGTGACAAGATGAAATTAAATTAATGAATCGATTGTTTTGATAGCGATCACAGTCGATACGATACGGTATACGCCTTCATTTGCATCGCGTCGAGCCGATATGGAAATAGAAATCGTTAAGTATGGCGAAGAGAATTTCGACGAGCGCGTTTAAAGCTTCGATTCGATAAGTGCACGCGTAACAGGGCTCGAAAGAGAAGCTTTAGCTACGTCGTAAAAAGGGACGCCGGATGATTGTCGAGTTATAAGGGATTATTCGATAGCTTCCGTTGTAACTGATCCCTTTGCCAGCTTTTATTACTTGCATTGTAATTCGATCAACTTTATTCTAATTGAATCAGCCGAACCGATCGATCAATACACACCCTGAATTTCGTTTAAAGTGACTTCAAATGAATTCAGCAGCGAACACTTTTTATCTCGTGCTGTATCGAGTGAATGGCACGCTTTCTATTTATTTATTTATTTATTTTACGGATTAAAATTGTTTAATTAAATGATTCAAGTTTATTTTATGGAAACCTCATTTTTTTTGTCTTTCTTTTTTTCTTTCTTTCTTTTTTCTTTTTTTCTTTTTTTCTTTTTTTCTTTTTCTCTTTCTTTTTATTACAATAAAATTTGATCGCGTATATTTTGAAAGAACTGAGTGATAGAAAGAATTTTCAACAAGGTGTGATGTCCATTCGAAAGTTATGGTATTTACTGCAAAGACTTAGGCAACAGAGATTGCGAAATATTCGCGTCGTCTCGATAAAAAAAAAAAATGAAGTTTCTATTTGCTCGTTAGAATAGATGCTAAAGGTAATATTACAATGACAGCCACGATCCTCGATACTGAAATCGCTCCTTTCTCCCGATACTCGAGAATCTCGCGTCGAAGTTACATAAACGAGAGAAGACACGACGCTTCGGTTTACATAAACGCGCGAGGATCATCCATAATTGAGCATCGAGAGTTTCCCAGAGTATCATTTACACTTGAAAGCGTCGAATAACTTTAACTGCAATAACTTAGCCCATGGAATGGCTAAGGTTCTCTCTTAAGGATCGTTCAATCCTACCATTTTCATTTTCACCTTCTTCAATCATTCCACAGCGACTCAAAGCGATATAAAATTGAACTATGGATAGAAAAACTTATTCCTTTCTCCCGGTGTTCAATCTTTAATCTCTTAACGGTAATAAGAAATTCCACGAATGAAACAAAACATAACGTTTCCGCTTGCACAACACTCTCGATCAAAACATAAAAATGGCAATATCTCTGGCCTCAATTCCAATTTAATTAGCCATCAAAAAACTTTTACAGAACATTTTTAATCACCTGTAGGTCACCGCCAATATCAACTTCAAGAACTTAATAAATAGCTAGTAAATTTATTTAAAATCTAACATACTCAAATAATTGATGCTTCGTATTACATCAACTATCACAGTCTCCATTTCAAGCGGATAAACAGCCTTCTTAATACTTTCGTTTCCATTTTCAATCATCCTATCCTGTTTAACACTAGATTTACGGAACCCGTCAATTTGACTCCATTCAGATTTCGTGCTTAAGTTTAACAATCATGCACGCGGAAAATGTAAACACAAAATAGAATTTATATACGAAAAGTGTACTAAATAAATCTCTGCTAATAGAAATCTATTAATTTGAAGTACACTGAACTAATGAAATTACAAAAAATTTGTTAAGACACTAGTGAGTTGTTAAGACCTAGTGTTAAGACACTCAACACCAACGTTACAACGTTTAATCGCTAAGAAAAGTGGACAACCTGAACAGTTACGATGTTCAGTGCTAAAATCGGTGTTTCTTCCCGATGATACGGCGTATTGCGCGGAAATTACACAAACGAGAGAAGACGTGGAGATTCAGCGCGCTCGGACGCGCAAGGATCGTGCATAATTGGGCGACGGGAGACGATCTTCCACAGCGGAACCACTTCGTTGCGACACATCAGACTAAACATTCCGTAATGCGACGCATCAGACTGAATCACCTTCTGGGTTATCAAAGGGCGCCCCATTTAATGAGCAACCGCCGCCCGGGCTATAAAAGGCAGTCAAATTCATTTAAATTTGAATTAACCATTCCATGTTGTACACGTTCTGTGCTCTAAATTACAAAAAAAACTTCGGTCTGTGCTATCGTTTAGTATTAACGTCATTTTCCACGTGACATCGTCATCGTTGGTCCGCGAGGAAATTGCATCTCACCGTGTCGTTGTCATGTTTGTCGAAACGCGACGCGACACTTACTGTCGCAACACCGACCACGTGCTTCGTGTCACGAAACGTTGATTTTTTTCTTGTCTTGTGCGTCGATTTGTTCCTCCAAGAAACAATGCCAAGGGCGCGAAGAAATTATTTGAACAACGAGATTGTTTAATCGAAAATGTCTTTAGAGCAATGAAACAAGTGAACCTTAACCCTTTCGGTACGAGCGCCGGATACATCCGGCATCCATCTGATGACCTAGTGTTACTTGTATGATTAATAGAATTTTGTATAAAAGTATTTTAATATTAAAACTGTAAACGACACTTGTTAGAAGAGACATTGTTTTATTAACTCCTTGGTTTATCATTTCTTCGACGCTTCGAGTGACCTGACTTCTAACAACAGATGCAATTATCAGCGAGAAAAAAAAGAAAAAAATACAATAAAATAATGAATATAAATGTAAAAAACAACAAAGTTAGTTCTCAATTAAGAAACGCAACAATCTTTTGACATTAAAGAATTAATTTCAATTTTTACTTTAATATTAATAGTTAACCGGCCAGCGACACATTAATGTACTTTTTGATATTAAGTGTAATTAATATTAAATTCCATGTTTTTCGATTAATTAATATTAATAATAGTGTAATTAATATTAATTAATATTAACCGCTTGGCTTACCATTTTTTCAATCTTCATGCATATCAGCAATAGTTATTCACGTCTTTGATACTCCGTCAAACGCAAAGTATTGAAATATTACACGTATGTGCTAATTTTCAATATCGCAAATTTAAATTACAGTTAAAGTTAAAATTTAACTTTATCATAAATATTGTGTCTTTTTATTGTATTTTAACCAGAATCGGCGTCACGAGTGTGACTCGTGATTATAAGGCAAATGATTAAGCACAGTTCTTATTTAACGCTTAGAAAAATCTTTATACAAAAAAGGACAGACCACGCGCTATGCGTGCATTTTCGTGTGTACAACGGGAGTGTCACATCGGACAGAGCGCTCGTATCGAAGTGGTTAATTCAGAAACGACAGTCGTTATTGTTTAATTTCTATTTTCTGCAGTTACCAACATTCTTTCAGAATTTCAAGCTCCAAAGAAATGACATCGTTCTATTTCAACTATGATTCGTCTCTTATAATATTATTTCCATAGTCAGACCTAAAATCACAGTTACGAAAAAAGAATGTCTGTTCCCTTCCCGTGTGATTTCCTCTTAATTCTTGCTTGATTCCCGCTTGATTCCCACGTTCTCCAGACCTACCAGGTGTGTAAAACAAAATGAGACCCTTTAGCGTCAAGAATGCTCGTAAAATCTGTCTGTTAAGGACGAACCACGTATTTGCTTATGGATTATCTGTGCCAGAAAGGATCAAAGGGATTAGCACGGCAGGTGATCCAGGTTAGTGAATCGTGGGGGTTCCGCCAGACAGCTAGTGTGTCTGACGTTTACCTCATTCCCCTCGAGCCTGTTTCACAGGCCGTAGCTCGATTCAGTTTTCGTCGTTATCGTGTGTATCGTTTCCGCATCGACTAAAATCAATATTTCCTTATGGACGCAACTGAATTCGCATTGCAAACGTGTTCTCAATTTGCATAACAAAAACATAAGGAAACAAGAAATAGAAATATCCGTTTGGATAAAAAAGTTGTTCGATTTGAAAAAAAAATTGTTCAACTCAGAGCTCTCGATATCCAGAGATCCTGCCATCTAATATATTATGAATGCCTTCGAACGCCCACGTGAATAATACTCTGTTTAACTTGAGATGATGCGATAACTTTCCGAGCAACGGTTGATGATCGCGACATATTCGCGATAGCGGGATCATTGTAATTCGTAAAAATGAATCTTTTCGCTGTCGCGACGCGCCCGCATCAAATCGTTCCCAGAGCGTACACTGTTCGGAAAAAAAATGGCGCAGAACACGTTGCAACAGGGGTTCAGATACGGTTCGGAGGATATTCGCGTGGGAATACTGGTTCGGGTGCTTTGGTGGCCATACTGAACGTTGCGCGTTGATAACGTTCAACATGGTCGATCCACGACATTGAACGAGAGATACGAAGAGGTTGGACACACATTTGCCAACGATTTCAGCAAATAACATGTAGCAAATGTACAGTTTACGAATTCCTTTGATCTCCTTCTAATAAAACGACAACAGTTATTACTGGCTTCGAGAAAAGATCGCCATTCGTTCTGGTATTATTCCATCTTTTATAAAGTTGATGCTTTTTTATATTCTGAAGATTTCTTTAAAACGGCACGGATTAAATCTGTGATACTTTTAAAAATTGTTGCACAAAGATCAATTTCACTCGTTTAAATGCTATAACCAAATTGGATAAAAGGGTTACAAAAAATTATCCAAACAGATTTTCAGTCTGGAATTTTTCGATATTTTTATAGTCAAATAAAAATATTTATAGATTCAATCCTTTGCATTCCTATATCGAGTTAGACTCGACATTCCAATTTGATACATTTCTTTCAGTTTTGACGTACGAAACATATTATTACCAAATTCTTACTAAAATTAGTAATGTAGACATGTTACCGATTATAAAAATATGATAATTACGGCAAATTCAGTGAGCTTTTTAAAATAGTTTATTAAATACAACCTAGTTGAGATAAAATATTAACTATGACTAAGAGCGCAAAGTGTTGATGTAACAAATAATTATACTCCGCTTGAATAATAGCTCATAAAAAAAGAAACTATTAAATACCAAGGTACGAGTATTGAACCTGTAATCCCAAAGGATTTCACTTTTCATCAGGCCTTAAGTTCATCAACAGCGAGGAGTTCTAATGCGTTCTAGGAACTTTCTCCGTTAGCGATGAACCGGCTGAGAATAAAGGATAAAAATTCGGAAAATATAGGAAGAAGTCGCGTGTAATAAAATTAACGTCGATTAGTTATATGGAGCGAGCGAAGGCGCCGTCGCGTGATACCGCTCGCAAGCTTCTTCGAGGTGATAAATTTTCAATGAATTACCACATCGACCGTTTGCGTGTCTGCGACTCTCTTAGAAGTACTTCCGAAACCTTAACGGTGATCTCGCATGTTTTCCACTTCTATCCGTACCACAGGCGAACGCAGCGTCGAGTTATCGTGGCCATTTGTTATTACCCTTGCGCAGCTGACTATCTGTTGCTCTCGGTCGGGATTTTCAAGACGATAGGTGAACGAAGTTCCGCGAAACCCAACTTTCTCTGGGTCACTTATACGTGACACGAAACGAAGGTAAAAGTATGCACACTCTAGAATGGAAGGAAGACATGTTGCTCGCAAAGAGAGTGTTACGGGTGTCTAAATCTTTCTCGACCATTATTTTGTAACAGGTCTTTCACTTGATCAACGCGGAGCTGACCGAGGAATTTTTGAAACGTTGAAATACGCTTCGTTCCTTTAAATTAAAACATTTAAAGCGTTTTATTCAACTAGTAGGTTGAAAGTATCGAATAAAAAGGCTGTACGCTGAAACAAATTTGATATTCTCAATCGAAATATCTCCATGTTTGGATTGGACTTTATCGTTCGAGTCTTTCATTTCAACGTTTCAATATTGAAAACATGTAACATGTAAAACTCTGTACTATACAAATTCATATTAACAATGAAATATTGATCACCCGAATACCAATATTCAGACTTCCTGATACACAAATACTCGGTTCTTATTCAATAACCATGTTTCAGTATTTTCAATCAATTTTCTTATCCGAGCTGTAAATATTAAATAACATTGAACAATGTTAATTAATATTACCAACAGAAATCGTGGTACACCTTCTCGGTAATTATCAAACACCAGCATGGCGCGTTACCGTAAAAATGGCCGCAGAAATATGTAGACACAACGTGTACATCGAAGCGTACAACAAACGAGATCAACGAACAGGCTGATGTATCGACTTCACGGGAATCATGAGAAAAATACGAATAACACATCGCGTACACTATCCGCGGCAGAGTCTATAGATCGAGACCCCTGGTATCAATTAATCTCGCATCCACGATCGATTTCTAATTGAACCATAAATACTCAGCCTCACTTTCCCCTGGTAATACTCGTAAACAGCGCGCGTAATCACAGATACACGGGGCAAATTTTCAGTCGAAGAAGCCGTACGTTATCGCCGCATGCCTGTAAACCGTCGGTCGCGCGATGTCGCGATCGTAACAACACGGTTTGCACGCACGTTGCTACGTCGCCGCCAGTAATAAACACCGTCTCTTTATTGTCCGATCTCGTGAACCTTACTGTGCCGCTTCTTCTTCTGTTTTCTTGACGGTAGCGCACAAGAAAAAGGCATGCTCGTTGGTTTTCAGCTTTCAACGGGTGTAATGGTCGTAAATCAGCGTCCTTAATGAGGATCGCGTGTAATGAGTGTGCATTCCAATTAGTAAATGTTTGTAAGGAATTCCTGATCATTTTTTTAGGAGTTCAGGGACATTGCAAGGTTGAAAATTCAATGGGATCGAAAGGAGAATATGGATAGTTTGCCATTATTCGGACGCTGCTGTCGTCAAAATTAATTGGCGGAAGGTTGTAACGATACGTAACTAAATGAATTATTTTTAGGACGTGTTAGGTTAATTTAAGTAGGGAGGGTTAAGTAAAATGAAAAATTTTAACCTTTTTTTTTTCTTAGAAAATTAGTTTACGATCTGGAGAACATGCTCCGACCATTTCAATTGGAAATTCGAAGTCCAAGTGTACAGAGTCGTTAAAGTAACGCGCTCCGAATGGTGCGGAGCGCACGTACACGACCGCGTGAGTGGTTTATTTTTCGATCCCTTGGCATAATATAGTTTACAATTAACTATTTTTGTTATTTTCACAATGCCACGATTTACAAGATATATCAATTGTTTGTGTCTGCGTAACGAAATCCTTATAAGTAGCGTCCCTAAGCAAACAGCAAAACGCAAACGAAAGTTTTAACGCCAGAAAAAACTCGAAGCTAATTCGATGCAGATGAATAAGTTTCGTTTTCACGAAATTCCCAAATCATTTAGAACGCTTTTTTAACGCGAGACCGTAATTAAATGGAACAGAATTAACAATTACTTTGGCGATGAAAAGTAATGAAAATGAAAGTTTAACGAGCAATCAAATGGTTGGCCGCAAAACAAACAGAACGCGACGAGAGATGTCCTCGAGACGTTCACACGAAAGAACAAAGAGATAGCCGGACGAAGTGAAGTGGCACTCTCGTGCTCGGCCAACACAATTCGCCGGTTCGCAAGTTTTCCAAACAGCCTGGCCGATTATTGGCTACCGTTTCGAGACGCAATGATTGATCAAGTACAGCCTCGGTGTTCGCGACACCTCATTTTTCGACGTCTCTTGAAAACGCCATTCACGCTGTCTAATGAAGCCTCGTCCCGAAGTCAATTAATCAAAAGGAAGTCTGCTCTCGAAAGGTCCCCGACGGCAAAAAAAGAGTTGTCGTTATCGCGATTTAATGAATAACCAGGCAACCACTTGATTCATCGTACATAAACTTCGGTTTATTCAATTATTGCTAATTTTAACGTCGAAATAAAAATGACACCCTTAATCGAGGACTCTTTTATTTTAAGCACATTTATAAACTATCCGGCACGAATGTATTCAGACTGGTTAGATAAATAACGAGCTCGACACGTTCCAACGATGTTCCCTTAATAGAGAACACTTTGTCCGGTTGATTTATAAAAGGTTTCATCGCGGAGATGCAATTTTATCGACGATTTATTTCACGCAAACAGTCGATTTCTCAGAAATCCAGACCGTCCTTTAATATGCTCGGGTGGTTAATCGCACGACATGCAATAATTCTGGCTGTTTCGTTCGCGTCATCCCTTCCTCTCAACGATGGAACACGCGTGCAACGCGAGGCGCGTGTAAAATGGAAAAATAAAGCAACGCGGAACGAACATAGCGTCGTGTCCGGCATGCAAATGCGATGTAATTCCACGGCGTCAATTAACATCGTGCGAGAAATGAATCGCGACAGTACGGATGCCACGGAGAAACGTGGTCGTTGCTCGAAGGGGATCGGTTAGCGAACGACGAGTAATGTTACGACTATCCGGCTGACGATTTGCGGTTTCCGACGATGGTTCGAGCGCGCACAGTTCAGTTTGCACACGGCTTCTTGAATTAAGTTCTGATTGCTAGATTCATGAATAAATAAATTGCAATTTTCTCCTTTTTGTTACACTCGTTCACTTTCTGTTCCTCTCTTTATAATAATTTTGCAATGTCTCGTGGTGTTACAGGTTTATTTTGAAAATATACCATGAACCATCTCTTGGTTCCCGGTGAATAGAGGAAGAAGACTTCACCACGATTTAATCCCTCAATGCGTTACATCGAATGCTGTTCAATGCAAATATGCTAATACATTAGCAGTCGGTCACCCTAATACCCCAACATCAATGTTGTACGACCTCGGTAGGTCAGATTACTGCATCGTGTTCTAATACATTAAGAGGATCACTAAGCCTTGTTGTTTTAGCTTGCCAATATTCAGTTACTTTGACACATTTTTAAAATTAATTATTATTCTGAATTTTCTAAATATTTCATTTCTATATTTATTATCGTTCAATGTTTCTTCCTTAATATCCCAAATGTATCTGTTACTCAAATATTGATTTTTAACGCCAATGTAAGCACCCATAATAATGTCATCCTATTTGTATCCCCAACAGACGACGAGAAAGTAACGCTGTCGAGCAACGTCATCAGAAAATAATTTCCATCGGACACGCACATGTGGCCGAAATACTCTTCGCATGCTCTTCTCATACTCTTTTCATACTCTTCTCATACTCTTCGCTGCACTCCAACCGCAGCCACGACCATATTTTTTCCCGTGTTAACTATATCTGTTGCCGTTGTGCATAGCGATGGTTTATCATAAAAGTGAAGGAGTTATTTTCGAGGCTGACAAATGGGTTCAGTGTCCCCTCGTTGAATATTTTTCACCGAAGCCTCCGTCAGTCGTTCCTTCCAGGTCCCTCTTCAACGCCGCGCCGTCCAAAGAAAAGAGGAGAAGTCTTTTTATCGGTCGGGCAAGTTTTAAGGATATCGAGCGTACGGCTCGTTAGGGACGGAGTTTTGCCAGCCGCTTCCTTTTCCTCCGCCATCCACCACCCGACCGTCGGCTAAACAATCTGACGGCCCAACTCCCGTTGTATATATTAACGAGAGTTTGCGAAACGTCAATGTTTAAGTCTCTTCCAAACAGCTATGCTTGATTCATCCGTGATCGTTTTGGGAACCATTTTCTCGGAACTGTTTATAAAAAAAAGAAATCCTCGGATCGCCATTTTTGTTTTTGCCGTTTTGTTTCTCCAGAATAACGGCTGGATAATAATATCGCGAATGGTTCGTACTATAAATGGAATTTTATTTCAGTTTCTATAGAAATTTATATATGAATTTATATATGAATTTATATATGAATATATCTTCTTATATAATAACATAAAAATGAGCGGAGGTATAAATTCCAACGCACAGTTGATAGCTCGAGGACATCTTCCGGTTGGTCATCCACTGTTAGACCAATAGACCGTCCATTTTACGTCATAACACGCTCTATAACTTTCACAAAATTTACCACATGCACCATCCAGTCGAGTGTAAATTGTACAGTACGCAATGTGTTAAGTTTCCCACAAAATCCTAGACCCGACAGCATTTTCTGGCCTCCTGACGAGCTATGCTTTACATAAATTAGCAATGACTTCGATCGTATCGAGGTTACCTCGTTTCTAACAAAACGAACGTAAGTTTAGCCTGTGATATAAAATTATCCTAATCGGGGAGTCTCCTGTCGCTGTTTGCGATCGATTCTCCCGAGTTTTCGACGCGGAATACGTAATGTTGTACCGGAAGCCGCAGGCTGGCCGTATGGACCTGCGGAGCTTCCAAATTACAAAATTACTTGATGTCGGGTTACCGGTTCCCGGGGAAGTAATTACGCGCCTACGCGGTGCCAATAACTGCCTTGCTGCCTCTCATTATTTTGTGCGATGCATCTCCATCGTTTTGCGTCTCGCTTCTTGCCGCAATACCGTGCAATGATCTTAATAGAAATGTCGAAAGTATGCGTTTTTACTTTCCGTTTCGTTACTCGAAACCAGCTTTGTCGGTTAAATTTCTGTTACGTTATACTCAATTAAATTATTCTTTAACCCCTTGGCTTACAATTTCTTCAATCTTTGTGCATATTTGCAATAGTTATTTACGTCTTTGACGCTCTGTCAAACGCAAGGTATTGAAATATTACATGTATTTTGTATTTGCTAATTTTCAATCTTGTAAATTTAAATTAGGGTTAAAGTTAAAATTGAAATTTATCATAAATTGTGTCTTTTATTGTATTTTAACCAGAATCGGCGCCACGAGTGTGACTCGTGGATATATGGCAAAAGATTAACAGTATTATTATTAGCTTATTTTCTAAAAATTCCGTATATACNGGGTTAAAGTTAAAATTGAAATTTATCATAAATTGTGTCTTTTATTGTATTTTAACCAGAATCGGCGCCACGAGTGTGACTCGTGGATATATGGCAAAAGATTAACAGTATTATTATTAGCTTATTTTCTAAAAATTCCGTATATACATCCGTGTATATTTGTACCTATCTTCGCTCATTCTTTTATCTTACGAGTCATTTATATTCATCAGTCTTTTAAGTTCTTACTAACTAGTCCTTAACCATTTAACTTACTGTAGCCTAACCTAAGTTCTTTCTCCTATACTGAATATGATTTAGTTTATCGTCTATATCTTTTTATTATATTTTAGAGGGTTAATATTTAGGTTCAATGTAATCAACAGTGTTAGAAATAAAATTGTATCAATATTTCTGGAACCAAATTAATTATGCATAATAATAAATATATTATGAACCATATAAATAGATTCGTATTTAATATTGTGCGTATAAATTAAAATGTTTCAAATAACACTGAATTAATTTAAAAAAAAAGTTTAATTTGATATAAAATTGGTTGAAATTATTCCGAAATTAATAATAATCGTCATGATACGATACAGATGCTCGCCATAGATAAAATTGCATAGGTAAGCGGTAAAATAAAAATTTTCAATTATACTTTGAAACTGAAAACAAATTGACCGGAAGGAAAGCAAACACGGTTCGTTTCATACCGAACTTGTTAACATATTCAATGACTAAAAAACAGATGTTGAATATCTTAAATATTATTAATGAAAAAATACGGTTGTTCCTTTAAATCTGTATTTTTTGAAGATTTAAAAATTCATAAATTGACTCAGTATAAATATCAGATTTGAATATACAAACATAGAGCTGCGTCAGAATTGTTCTCGCTCAATTTATACGAATAATCTCTATAAATATTTTCCAGGACTTTGCATTTGACTTTTTCGATGCATCGTTTTCGTCTATGGGCGATTACGTAATTGATACATCGTGTTTCTGACCACTCGCCAGTTAAACCTGTGCTCGCGAGTCGAATGATGTAACATGTTCTTGTGTCGTGAATTATCGTCTTGCGCTTTCGAGGTACCGCAATGATATATCGCTTGAACCGTCATGCGCGCATAGAATACGGCCAACCTTGCTTCGTGATATATTTCCACCGACTTTTACAACGTTACAAATTTTTCATCACTATTCAACCGTTATCAACTAGAATCTAAATATCTCCATCGTTCGTTAGAAGCTTACGTTACGACACGTCCTACCGGCGCTTGCTTTCAATTTGTTACCATTTCCTCGAGTAATATTTTACAGAACTGGAGTAAATTGTTCAACCTGAAAATTCTTGGTTGCATTCTACTTTCTCATAAACTCGATACTTATTCACTTCCACATGATTTCAATGGTAATAACTTTCGGCAATAACACTTAACATTTCTTAACGAAATATGGCGCTCTGCGGTACCCAGTCTAGAAATTCATATTTATCAGAAATATATTAGGTTGACCAAAACGTTCGCGCGGTTTTTAACGTGCAAATAAAAAGCATTTTTTTTTTTACCATCAAAGGAAACATTTTTATTCGATAACGTATTTGTCCATTTGAGCTGCTAAGTCGTCTTCTAATTTCAAAATCTGAACTGAATTTAATTGCATTTCAAAGCGCTGGAAGACACATGCCGCTAAAAAACGCACCAACTTATCGACCAACCGGTCGATAAAATTCATCTCGACCAGTAACATAAAAAGTCTAAAAATTATACAACAGATCGATAGAATTTACGTTCTCAATTTATTCCTCAGAAAAAGCCATTCTCCCTCATTTACAATTCTTTTCCAACGACCGAAATAAGGGGCACCGTTACCTCACCGCGACGCTATCAATTTCCGCGGACATGGTGAACGCAAATCGTCAGGCGCGTCGCGGAATTATCATTTAATGGGACCCTGCAATAACGCGAGCCGTCCGGGAAGAAAAGAAAAGGAATCGCCATGAATTATTCAAGCAATCGCAGGAACGCGAAGCAATAGCGCGGCATCGCGCGATCGATACCGCATCGTTCGAACACTTGGCAACGATAAGTCCATTTATGCCGGCCATAAACCGACCCGGAGAATTTTCAAGAAGATCATCGGGGAGGCGACCTTATGGGGCCACGAATTCTTGCCGCGTCACTCAGCTGCTGCAACCTTATTCTTTTTTTCTTTTCTTTCACCCTTTTTTTTTTTTACTCGCAACACCATTTATGGTCGAATATAACCAAGGCATCCGGTTCGACCACCCCAGGGGCCAAAGAACACCTTCCTCTCTACCTGCTGCTCACACCTTCTCCGCCCACTACTACTCGCGGCTGTAACCTCTTCACCCTGGACCACAATGCTCGAAAAAAGTCATCGCTAATGGATTTAAGCGGGGCGCCGGCCATCGCTCTTCAATGTTCACCTCGCATACCTCCTTGCATGGGTTGCTGGGCTCTCATCGAGGTTTTACTTGGTTAGTTTTTCTTGGGTATATTATCGATGAGTGTTCGTGTTATTAATTTCGTTAATGCTTGTGTCAATATGAGTTGCAATAATTTTTATACACTGATATCGCGAGTGAGACTCGTGGTCACAATTTTGAGTCAAACATGAATGTTGCGAGTGAGACTCGTGGTCGCAATTTCGAGTCAAACATGAATGTTGCGAGTGAGACTCGTGGTCACAATTTTGAGTCAAACATGAATGTTGCGAGTGAGACTCGTGGTCACAATTTCGAGTCAAACACAAATATCACGAATGAGACTCGTGGTTGCAATTTCGAGTCAAACATAAATGTTACGAGTGAGACTCGTGGTGTCAAATTTATAGAAAACGGCTAATGAAACTAGAGGCTACACCTAAACAATTTTGACAGTAACGTTCAGTTAGAGCCCGCCGCTACACTTTTGTCCCGGATTTTGGCCGACTAAATGGTAGCGCAAAGAGTTAATACAAGAATTTTGTGAAAGTAAAACGTGGTATTTTCTGTTGGTCGATTGTTCGTACGATTGGAAAATTTATTGCGGGAATGGTAAAAGTGAAGTAAGTGTCTGGAGCGATAGATGCGTTAAACGAAGAGTATTTGGGCTAGTGCGATAGAGGTGCGAGAGAAGAGCGTTTGGGACAGTACGATAGAGATGCGAGAGAAGAGTATTTGGGGACAGTGCGACAGAGGCGCGAGAGAAAAGCGCTTGGACCGAGCGATCGAGATTATCGTGTGAATATTTTCTGAGAATGCCTGGAGAGAGTGAAAGAGATTGAAAGAGATTGAGAAATGGAAAGAGGGAGAATGTCTGAATATATGGTTAGGGAAAATGCGCGCGAGGGTTAGTCTGGTATAGAGAGTTGAGAATTGAGCGTCGAGAGATCGAGAGTCGAGAAAGTGAGCGTGGATAGAGATATAGAGTATATCGCATTAAGTTTTAATTTTACATCGAGAGATTAATTTGATTTATCTACCTGTGAGTAACCCAACATTCCTACGATACGTCTTAATATCTTTTTCCTTTTGTTTCATTCTGTTTCTACGCCCACAAATGATTCCTCATCCTCGAAAAAGATTGGTGGTTGATTCGGTTAAATTGAACCAGGAATACCAGCGATTTTGTGTCTATCATTCCGTAGAACATCGATTGTTCTTCATTTTCTCGTAATGCGTTCCGCGCCGCAATGCCGCGCGTATCCTGCCCGTTTCTTCCCTGACATGCTAGCTGTCGTTGATCTCAGATAGATCTTACGATCGCCAAAGAAATCGATGCGAAATGCCAGCACGTTCGCGAAATTGTACGTTCGCGATTGCCCTTTGATCGTCGATCGTGCACCGTTCATGATGCAACGTATCCTTTATGGAGCCTTCCAACCACCGATTACAATTTTATCGTGTCAATTTTGAATCTCGCGAGCTCATTAAAATCCTGTCCAGATATTCAGGTATTGAATTCTAATATCGATAATTGTGTATCTCCTCGTAACTTCGTTTATTACCTGCTACTAAAATAACAATGTATCTCATCGTAAAATAAACTTTATTCATTGAATAATATTTTACTTTTATCCCTTCGCACTCGTAAACTTTTTTAAGTTTCAAAGGACTATTGTGAACATTTAGAGTGTTCTTTTGGAAAGAAAAAAAGAGAATTATAAATGTTTACTATTTCTTATTCATCTGGTTATATTTACTTTCATTTTAAAATAAAAGAAGCGTTTGAATTGATGAAAATATAGAGTTTAATTAAAAATATAGTCTCTGAAGAAAATTAGAGTGCAAAGTGTTAATATTTATGTAGGATATTTTAAATCTCTGATATTTTTATACGTTATATTTTACATCGATATGCTTTATATTTTTGTAACAATAGCCTGTGTACAATAAATAAATAATTAAACGTTTTAAAGGCTGATAAACTTTCCGAGCAACATCAAAGCCCGGTCAGAATCCCTTCGTAGATCGCGCGAGTTGAATGGCCGTCGCTGTTATGTTTATCTGCGTGTAGTTCGCGCTAACAGAAACGAAAAGAAAGTAAGAGGAAACCCCGACAGCACGTACGTGTAAAAGACGTGCTCTATTTGCGTCCGTGGAATGTCATTTCGCGTTCGTTGTTCCTTCTTTCTACTTGTTTTGCGGCGAGTCGCGACACGAAACCCTCCCTGAAGGCATTTAAGAGTCTTGCGATGTTCCATTAAGAGAAATGACTGAATCACTCGCGAATTTTTTTTCTTCTTTTTTAAGAAAAATCAAGGGACACTTGGACATCTCGTGGGTTAATGTTTAACTTTGGTGAAGTTAAAAACAAATAATTAACACTTTGCCGATCTTTGGCGATATGTAGGCAAACGACGGCTATAGCCGTCATGCACATTTTAATCGATAAAAAAAAAAGAACAGCGTTGGTACGAAGTGTTCTAACGCATAAACTTGTTAATTATTGAGTAATGCATCGAAAAAAAAAAGGTATAGCATGCCAGACAGCATATTAGTTGTTCTTTTATGCGTTTTCTCATCCGTTTTCTCATGCGTTTTTCTCAATTGAAAAAAAAAATGTGTTTCTGAGCACGATCGTCAAATTAAAAGTGTGCGGCAACGTGTTAACCCTTTGCACTCGGAGTCATCTCGCGACATTTTTATAGAAAAGCGTGCAAACAGAAATAGTTCCATATTTCGATATATATCACACTTTTTTATTTGCTATCTCTTGTCATTTGAAATAGAGAACTTCAAGGAAACATGGATTTTTTAAAAAAGTTATGCCGACGTAAGTCCATCCTCTGTAATCATTAATATCATTAATAAACTCTGATGTCCGCTGAGAGGAGACGTTCGAGTGCAAAGGGTTAAATCGTGGTATCTTATCAAGTATTTTGTTCCTGTTGAGAACACCAGAAATATCTCTACATTTCAGTGAGCTCAGAATTGAACCGTTTGAGTGCCAAGCGGCGATATTGCGCTTCTCCTATGTGTCTAGACTGCGAAGTTGACAATCGCAGCACGCTCGGTTTCTGTCGATGCGTGATTTCACGGTGACCGTTCAGTCTTAGGTTAATTAAGATAAAATTGGAGTAATATATAATATAATATTACACTCTGTAGGTGTACACGTTTTTATTCTTACAAACAACCATTACAATAATAATATAACGAACTAAATAATATAGAATAGACTGCAAAAAACAATAATTAAATATATGCAATCGCGCTTCATGGCATTTTTGGACACGGAATAAGACAAGCGCTATCGGGTCGCGTGGCACTTTTGAATACAGAATCAGATAAGGCTATTGCGCCGCTTGGCAATTCTCGATTGGGAAATAACAAAGATCCGTGACACTCAAACGGTTAAGTTCGTTGATGTACCGATGTTACAGTAATCTAATATTTCATTATTCCGATGTAATTAATTTCGTCGGTTTGACAGTTCATTGTTCCGATATTCGCGTGTTTTAATTCCCAGTATCTCGGTTCTCGAGTGTTTCGAAATCTCAATACTCTAATACTTCAATGTGTCAATAACCCAATGCCCTGATATTCGAGTGTCTCAGAATGTGCCAATGGCCCGATACTCGGAAGTTCTAATATTGAAATGCTCCGACACTTGGTAACCTCAATGTCCCGAAACTCCAAGTTTTTAATCATTCCAATCTTACACGTCAATATCTTAATATTTTTACATATCGATATCTCAACGTCTCGACGTTAAAAAAAAATCAAGTATATTACCATTTTGATATTTCAAAATGCCAATATTCAAACACGATACCCTAATATCACGAATATCAGAATACCCGATACACCGAACTGCCAATATTGACAAATTCGAATTCTCCAACATCGTAACAATTAAATGAAATTAATGAAACACTGATACGATACAACAGAATTATCAATTATCGTAAAAATGGGGAATAAAAAATGTATTCGCTGATAAAGAATTCATAACGATCGTTTCGCTCGACTCTGGCGAGATATGACGAAATATGGAGCACGGAATCGATAAGAACAATGTACTCTGCTTACTCTGACCTTGATTTGAATTCCCTCTCAAATGGGCCGTGCTAAAAGAAGACGTTGTTGCTCTCGGGCAGAATGCCACGCATCTCGGCGACTTCCTTCAGATTGGAAGCTGAATCGCTGGAGGAGCGGTATTTGACATTTCGCTGGGCTCGCCAAACGAACCGTTCTCCGGTGAAATTCTTCCGTCAAGTAAGAAAGAAAATACCTCCGGGACGTTTCATTTTTAAACCTCGAGGAACGGTTTTCACGCACGTACACGGGGCAAGGTATTTTTACGAGAAACCAGGACAACCAGACCTGAGTGGTAATTGAATATGAATTATGCGTGAATCGTGACCACGTGCGAATGTTCCAACCAGCACGTGTGACATAAAGCTTTCCTCGATCGAATTTGAGATTTTAAATTAAAGGCTTCGGGTAACCGTACGCGCTGTGTAATTTATATGCAAAATTTTATATAAAATATGGAGGGGGAGGGACGCGGTGATCTTAAAACAGGGTAATTACATAACTCAGTGACGTATGGTACTTATTAAAATATGAAAAAAATTTATCTTTCAGGAGATAGATTAGCATAAAAGTAGATGTTTGCTTCAAATCAGCTCAAGATTTTTATTTTAATTTTGTGAAAAAAAAATATATATTCCGTTGAATAGCGAATTTAGAATCTGTAGATCTAGTAGATGTTTATTTTAAGATTGTTTTGAAAACTTATGTATTCGGAACAGCAAATGTTCTGCTTAATTTAATATACATTAACGCGTTAAGCGCCACGCTGGTCTCCGTGGAATTAAAAAACAGAAATTAGAAAACAGAGTTAGTTTTTAATTACCAGTAAATTGTGATAATTAAGATAAGGTATTTTTGATATTATTAAAGAAAAACTTCCCTTCTTTGCGAGTAAAAAAATTATGTAAAATATTTTAAACCAGGTATACGCTGTATTTTAAACTCGACGCTGAAATTTCCGTTTAGGCGTCGTTGGTTTCTGAGAACTGACGGTATCAATTTGAAAAAATAATACATTATAATTCATCAATGGATTCTATTAAATCACATTAAACAGAGATACGACTTTTCTTTGCAGGCCTCTACATTTTTCTTAAATTCTTAACAATTTTGCGACCAAATGTTTTTCAATTAGTATCGCACCGCACAGCCTAACGGAAAGTCGACCAACATCGGCTTAACGTGTTAAACGCCTCTAAATTATTCTACCTTTCTTTTATATTTCGCCGAATGTGAAAAGTCAGAAGAACAAATAAAATCTGCTTAGGAATTGAAATTAAATTTAATAAAAAGAAAGTACAACCTATTATAGTCCTAGAAATTCCTTAATAAAATAGAATAATAAAACGGGATCGTAAAGCGAAACAGATCCTGCAATTGCATGGAATTTTAGACGTCACTTGCAATACTTGTAGAATTCGATATGATACGACAAAAACATTTGTAGCCGCGAGTATTACAGCGGTAAACAGTAAACAGGAGAAAACGACAAAGTATCAAGAACAAATCTATACTTGGATCTCTCGGTTAACATAAACCCTCAACTAAAATTTCCGATCGAGAGATCACTCGATCCGATACAGGATACAATTGCGCTGTAAATCCCATCCGGTCGTGTTTAGCAAACATTGAAACGTAAGGATGAAAAACAGCAAAGGAAGTGGACGCAATCGGATACTATCACCTCGTGAATCGCCGGCTCGTACAATTTATTTCATGTACGGCGCCGTAAAGCGGGCGAAAATAGTAGCGAAATTCAATAGATAAAGAATAAAGGGGATATTATCGTCTCGCCGCTATTTATTCCAACCGATCATTCCTTGGTAAACGATCGTACGAAGAACTTAATGTCTGTTAAAATACTACGCGACCATTTTGGGAGCTATTACTTCTCATTTTGTTAAATATATTATTTTCTGAAATCCCATTGTTACAGGAATAAAAATCGTACGTATTATAAATTGTTGAGAAGGTTACGTGGAGGAGTGTGTAAATAATTATGTTTAAAACACGGTGGAAGAAAGGTATATATATTTAGATAGTCTTAGGAGGATGTGTATAAGACGGGCGCACGGTTAGAACTAAAATGGAGAAAACAAGTACATTCATACCTGGGGTGTTCGCAGGCACCCCCAAACCCTAATCGATGGTCATACCCTAGAGTGAAGGCCACTAAGAAAAAGTCCGTTATTTTAGTTTTACTTTCAGGAATGTAGAGTTTATACAAACTCATGCAACACATGGGTGTCTTCCTTTAACATAAATAACCGGTGAAATTAGATAAATATTTATTTCGCTATGAAGGTCTTTGCTAAGAAACGCGGCCATAGTATAGGTGGCGTATGTTATATCGTCTCTTTATAACAATTCTGTTAGAAAATGGCGGTAGACAAACGGCTGAAACAGACCATGTACGTTTCGCCAAGGTACTTCCTCTCTTAAGGGAAATTCCTTGGGATCTAGGGTTATAAAACTAAGGCAAGCATCCTGGCGGGAACGTCTTCACGAGTCACGGATAGTCCAGAAGGACATTATTGTAGCAGCCTTCAACGTGAACGCGCGTAATATTAACACGTTGAACGCCACGCTGATTTTGATTGACTTTCCTTTAGACTGTGTGCTGTGATAGTGATTGAAAAACATTTGGTCGCAAAATACTTAAGAATTTAAGAAGAAAATTATAAAGGCCTGCAAAGGAAAACGGTAACTTTGTTTAATGTGATTTAATAGAACTCGTTAATGAATTATAAAGTATTATTTTTGGAAATTAATAGTGTCTACGGAAACCAACAACGCCTAAACAAAAATCTCAGCGTCGGTCCGCAGGGACCGGAGTGGCGCTTAACGTGTTAAACAAAGTTAAATGTTAATTATCGTTTAAATCCTGATTCCACCTTACAATTCTTTGTGCTTTTATGTATTAAATCATCTAATTTAACATATCTGTATACAATAAATACTATTTTTCGCATTGTATGCCTCTAATTTCCAAATACGAATGCGATTCATTGAGCGACTACAGCTGTTGATATTATCCAATAGTCGAGCAACTATAGTCGTCCATGGTATACAGAACTTGATTCACGGCGAACAACTGTAGTCGCCCGTAGTAACGAAAGGGTTCAAAAGAAAAATTCAGTTTCCCAGATTATAAATAAAAACATCCCCATTACGTTGAAATATATAACCGCGGTGAATAAAGGTACGTAATTTTATTTCGTTGCTTCATTAATCAAGCGAATCGTAACAATGAAATAAGAAAATTGAACGTTAAAATAAAATGAAAGTTTAATCGGAACCTTAAGAGTTAATGTAAGAGATTAAAATTCAAGAATAAAATGGATTAATCTCTCTGTGCATACATAAACCTTGTATTCAAAATATCATTATACAAGTTTCGATATATAACGCTGTTCGAATAATCGGAAACGATATACTGTCTAATTCCGGCTGTTCGGATCCTTTTCCTGTTTCTTTCGTACTCTGCTCGTGCATCGAGAAACGACGCGAATTCCTTTTTCAAAGGAAAGCAAAGCCCGATTGGCTGGTCCCATTTGGCGATCTGCCGGGCGCATCTGTTAGCCGGACTAACCGGCTTTACTGTTTCGGAGCGTTTCGAATATTCGGTAATTAATCGGCTCTATTCTCAACAAGACCGTGGGCTGGCGCGTGCCAGAGAAACCGGAGCAGTGGTAAAAGTTAATGGAACGTCAGGCGGAAGATAAATTCGTGACACGCCTGGGATGCAGCGCGCTTTCTTTCTACGTGTTGGTATGAACGGGAAACGTGTTTCGTTGAAGAATGTATTGGGATAAAAATTGCGTGTCTGGGTTCAACTTTGTCACACGATGGTTCAATTATTTATGGATAAAGCGTTTCGTTGCTCTCAAAAAATGGTTCCCTGAATACGTGACATCGATAAATGAATTTTTGAACACAGAATAAGAAAAAAACGTACAATTTATTACTTTACAAACTTATTGGTTTATTTTCCACTCGAAACGACTTTTGGAGAGCTGACACGACCGACGAAACAGCTAAATATAACGTTTCCCTTCCTTGTTGCTCCTTCGAAATGTAAATGTCCACCATTTTTCTCGTAACGCGTAAAAATAAAGCGATGCGATTTGCAGTGCCTTCTGAACTCTCGAAGGAGAAACTGGATATAAATTTCCACTAATATGAGAAGAATTCGGGATTATGAATTAGCATATGAAATTCTGTACAGCTGGCCGGACACGTGTGTCAAGGTGGATAGCCAGCCTGCTTAGCACCGCTCACATATTTGTTTGTTTAGCCGCGGTTCAATGATTATGCTAACTATTAATCTTTTCGTCACGAAAGTATCCGAGGTGAGAATGTGGCAGCGTCGATTGCGGAGTAACGATTATGAAACTGCAAAAGGCACGGATATACGTGACGAATGCGAATTGCATGCCATTAACGCTGTACTCTAATATTAGCTACTTTCATTCGTTTAAACTTATTTCCGCCGCGTTGCGTTTCAACTGTTATTATAACGCGTGTAAAAATAGACACGGCAATACGAATAATCGTGGTCTCTTTTAATGTGCAGTGTTTTTAGCGTTTCCTAATGGTCTCACGGTTCAGAGTCAATATAACTATCGGCTAATAACTTCTGTCTGGGATTTATTTTTCAAGCTATAATTTAACACCGCGTTTGTTTCTATTTCACGGCTTAAGTTTACGATTAATTTTCTTCAGCAAGTTGTTAGATCACCTTTCGTACGTTCCACTTAAATCGTTATTACACCGTTTCAAATGATATTACCGATTTCTTTCTAACTCGTAAACGATTCGTAATCACGACATCGCGTTTCTCAATTTTTAAGAACCTGTTTCTTCCAACAATTGATCAAAAACAATCGTTGTTAAATTTTCTATTAAATTTTCTATTTTAAAACACGATAGACCATCGTGAAACTCTGTCACGATATTTGCAACAATAACAGGGAAACGATGACACACAAAACTCCGGAAGATCCTTTTTTAAACCGTGTCCACTGTTTTTTTTTTAGCGTTGATACAGAAGAACGGTCTCGATTCGAGAGACAAAACGAATGTGCCTGTCGTCAGACAACAACGTGGACGTAACAGTTGCGTCTATTTCCACACGACTCCGGCCATTTGTCAATCGATCAATCTGTATCTACACCAACGCCGATGCAAAGGACGATGTATAATAGACAATGTAAACGACTACGCACGAAGCGTTTCAAGATGTGACATGGCAGGATTATTATCTGGGGTACTTGGAACTGCTCATATATTCATTATTCATGCTCCTTCTTATCGACGTCTATCGATCACTCGAGTAAAATGGTCAAAGCGGCGAACGATAGTTTTATAAAAGATTAGCAGACCCATTTGCGAAGGATGTTTCGACGGTCAACGTTCTTTCAATGTTTAAAGTGTTCCATAGGCCAATCAATTATTCAACAGGCCAATGTACCTTTGAAAAAGAAGTTCGATTCCGAATCAATGATTAACACGATACCCGCTGTACGCGTTTTCGATTAATACTTTATTTAAGCAGTATCCGAAGCTTATCGGTATCGGAGTTAACCCTCTATGACTTAAAAGTTACAAACTAGTGTGCCTATATTTTAAAAAATTTTGTTTTATCTAGTTGCCACTGTTCTATTTGTATCTATCTATAAATTTGATATAATATTGATATAATAAACATTTTCAAATCAAACTGAAAAATTGTAAGCAATCGTAATTTTTTCTCTGATAAACAGACAAAATTCGGGCAATAGAGGGTTGAGTCTTTTTGTATGCGATCTTTCTGATAAGATCTACGGTTGCTCAAACAATTTTTTAATTCAAGAAGACAGCAACTTTAACACTAGGTTTACGGGCATTGATTGGATCATTTTTATGGATACATTGAAATACAAACTTTTTGTAATATCATTAGTTCGGTTTACTTCAAATTAATAGATTTCAATAAGCAGAAATTTATTTGGTCAATTTTTCTACATAAATTTCATTTTGAGTTTATATTTTTCTCACGCATCATTGTTAAACTTGAGCACGAAATTTGAACTGCGTCAAATTGACGGGTTCCGTAAATCTAGTGTTAAGAAGAAAAAAAAAAAGAAAAAAAAATTCATACAGAGGAACCAATGCAGCAATTTTCCATTTATTATACAATATACGTCTGTTTCAATTTCTATATCGTTAATCCTTTACTTCCACTTTCCTCGAAGCCCCATCGATCCAACAAGTCCATCGAAACAGTGTCCCGAACGTGTCGAAGCTTCTCGCGAGTATCGGCTCGAGTTTGTCGACTCGCCAACCTACAGATCAATCTGCCCGACCTCGAATTCCGCTTCTGCATTCTCGATCAAGCTACCGTCGTGCTCGACTTTCGTCCGCCGCGTCTGAATCGCGTTTTAAGTGTCATTATTGCCGGCTGTTAATAAAAAGTTCCGACCGATGACGATCGATCGATCGTTCCAGACGTTCATCGACGAGACGCTGTTACTCCAGCCTCGCGGACAGGTTTGCGATAATTTTTCACCGCACCGTTCGGTCTCCTATCTGGGTAACTCGATCGAGAGAATCTAGCGGCGCACAGGAGCACGATGACAAAGGGAAAGAATGGAGGAACGGCGAACAGTAGGAGCGCGCTAAATTATCGCATTCAGGCTAAATAGTAACGAGGGATCTCGGTGCGCCGTTTCTTTCAGCGTGCGTGCAAGGAGACCTTTGTTTCTCGCGGACAAAGGTGGTCGCGTTCACGTGCAACCGATGCACGCCCGCGGCCCTCCGCCTTGACGAGCAGTCATTGAAACGGCGCGAAATCATACGGATGCTGTTACGAGATTACGATAGGAAACGTGAAAAGGAATCACCAGGATGCTTGCGAATACGAGATTTTTGGTATGGCCGGGCTTGATTAATTTTTTTTTATCCAAAAAGAGATTTGAAATTTGGTGAAGATTCGTTTTAACCCACTGTGGCTTTGTGTGACTTAAAAGTTAGAAACTGATGTATATTAAAAAAAATTTATTTTATTTAGTTTTATTTAGTTATCACTGTACTGTTAAATTTTATTACTATAGTACTGTATTATCACGATTAATATATAACAGTTATTAGTTTAAAAATTTTCAAATCGACGCGAGAAACTGTAATGAATCGTAAATTTTTCTCTGATAAACAGACAAAATTCGGGCTATAGAAGGTTAACCCTCTATGGCGTCGTGTGACTTAAAAGTTACAAACTAATGTATATTTAAAAAAATTTATTTTATTTAGTTATCACTGTACTATTAAATTTTATTACTGTATTACTGTATTATCGCGATTAATATATAACAGTTATTAGTTTAAAAATTTTCAAATCGACGCGAGAAACTGTAATGAATCGTAAATTTTTCTTTGATAAACAGACAAAATTCGGGCTATAGAGGGTTAACTTAAGCTTGGAATGCTACTCATATTTATATAGAAGAAATATTCATTCCTTTTTTCTCTTTTATTTTTATTCGATATAAGTAGTAAAAGGTGATGAAATAATGTACTGAAGATAAATTGAGAGTGTTGCGAGAAATGATGGCCAAGTGAGTTGTTTCTCAAGAGTAGAATGCATTCACGCATTAGCTTCGTGTGTTTCTTCCAGATCGTGACTTTTAATAATAGGCAGTAAGAGTTTGAGCTTCACGGTTGAAGTTAAACCGTTCAACGTTGTGAATAATTTTAATTTATGACCAAAGTTTAGAATATAGGAACTAAGTCTTGGAACTTTTCGAAATGGTAGCTCCGTTGTATTAATATTTTAATAATCCTCTTCTGTACAGTTTAGGATAGCGTGTCTTTAATTAGCCACGGTAAAGTACTTCGGCGCTTTAAGACCCGGTATTCTGCTTTTGAAAACCTGTATTTTTCAGAATATCACCATTAATTTATTTAATAGGCCGCGGGAAGTATAATTTTCTTTATTTCGTTCTTAAGAAAACGGTGTGTGATTATACGTGCCCTAATATGGTTAATTCCCATCAAACACTTTCAAGAATCTCCTGCCCCTTAACTGGTAATTTGAATATATCATTTATTCAAAAGGATGCCGACTTCGTTGCGATATTTTCCGACATAACACGCCTTGCACCTTATATTTTAAATATTCTACCTTATCACGCTTTTTTCTTTAATTCTACGAATCAACGTTTCAAAAATACTGTCATCTTTCATTTTATTCAAACGATACTCCATCTGCATCCGAAATTTCTTATATTATTTCATATCTAGAACGACAAAAGATCAAACAAATAATTTTGTTGTAAAAATTTGTCTCCGTTTCAAATTTCACGATTTCCACCCTAAACTTGCAAGTCGATATTTCTGCTACAAAATGCATCCTAAAGTTTTCATTGTTATAAAACATCTAGCATACCAAAAGCTTAAAACGCATCGCTACGAAACAACACAAATTAATTCTCGTTACTTCGATCGCTAATTTAGTCGACAAAGTTGCACCAATTCTCAGTAAACCAAGCCGTGCGCTAAACCGCTTTCGCGCTGACCTCAAAAAGAACCATCGAGATCGCGGCTGTAAATTACCCGCTGCAACGAGCGTTTTCCCATTAACCGTCTTTTAATTTACCAAAAAATCGACTGCGTAACTTTACCGACGCAACGTTAATCCTGGCACACTGAATCATTGTAAAAACTGTGACACAGAATCGAAAGAACTTTTGTATTAACGATGAAACACTGATGTGCCGTATCTATAACGTCTACCTTGCGCTAAACAATTATCGTCTCAATTTTCCATCATTTTTAAGTCTGATAGCCATAACTATCTGTAACCTAAGTCTATACTCCAATAAAAGCAATATATTTTTCTTAAATATTACCTGTTTCCTTTCATTCATAATTTTCAGGAATAATTAACACTAGGTTTACGGGCATTCATTGGATCATTTTGATGGATACATTGAAATACAAATTTTTTGTAATATCATTAGTTCGGTTTACTTCAAATTAATAGATCTCTATAAGAATATTTATTCAATTTTTCTATATATATTTCATTTTGTGTTTATATTTTTGTCACGCATCATTGTTAAACTTGAGCACGAAATTTGAACTGCGTCGAATTGACGGGTTCCGTAAATAAAATTAACCCCTTGGCTTCCGATTTCTTCAATCTTCATACATATTAGCAATAGTTATTCGCGTCTTTGACACTCTGTCAAACGCAAAGTATTGAAATATTACACGTATTTTGTATTCGCTAACTTTCAATATTGTAAATTTAAATAACAGTTAAAGCTAAAATTGAACTTTATCGTAAATATTGTGTCTTTTATTGTATTTTATCCAGAATCAGCGCCACGAGTGTGACTCGTGGTCATAGGGCAAAGGGTTAATATTAAACTTAAAACTGATTGATCTAAAAATTTCTTTCATCGGTTAGATAAGAAGGAAATTTATCAAAATCCACCGTGTAATTTTCTCAATATTAAACTTAAAATCGATCGTTCGACGTTAAAAAATTCTTTCATCGGTTAGATAAGAAGGAAAATCAGAATCAGCGTGAAAAAATATAGCAAAGATAATCTTCGAATTTAGGAAAAAGGATAAAAATAAAAAACTAAGTCGAGGATCTAACAGTGGAACAGGATCCGACTCAGGTGTACTTCCTCTTATAACGTAAGTTAGAGAATAGTCTAGTAATATAGGGTTAATAACGTTAATGATCAGGTTACCGACATTCGGGGCGTCTTTCTCGCCATTTTGCACGAAACGGAGTCGATCTGTTGTAGATATCGATCGATTATCGTCGACAATGGAGCTTTCACGTTCGCCATCATCAAGGAAGGTTTCCCACCGGCGAGTATCGTCGCAAACGACGGGCGTGTACCGTCGTTATGCACGAGCAATCGCGCGACTTAATTGGCGTCTCTCGGTTTCGCTCGTAGCAGCGCGAAAGCAATATTATCGCGAGGAAACCTTTAAGGCCGGCCGAAGGGGAACCGCCGCCGTCGCGCACCAACAATCCCAATAATTGCACGTGACAGAGGAACGCGTTACGCGCGAGATAATTAATCGGACGATTAATTAAGCGACCTGACCAACAGAATCGCCGATTCTTTTGACGGAGGAACATGTATCGCCTTACCAATGCAACTCGTCGACCTTCTTTGGGACTGATTTCGTAGATTTTAACGGAGACCATGGTTCACGCGTGTGAATGAAATTTACGAGCAATACGGAATTAATGTCGCGGTGAAAAAAAAGTTTAGCGAGAAGAACCTTCTTCTAACTACATTCTGCGTAAAATATATATCACGTCTTCGATTCTCTTGTATATTTATACCTGGCTTGGAAGACTGTTATTAAATTTTGAGCAACTTTCTCGGAGACGAATGACATTTTACTATATTTTTTTAGAGAATGTTGCAGTGTCCTTCGCTTTTTACCGAAAATAACGTAGTTTCTTACAGGCACGTTAAATATTTTAGATCAGTTCCGAGTATTTTAGTAACGTATATTTACTAAGTTTTTGTTTTTATTCTCCAGAAACTGCAGAGATATTTTAAGTAACTAAATGAATCTTACTTCGATGTTACCACCGAACGGATAAGCTCGATAAAAAATCGCCCACTCTCACGCGAGCGTTTAAAACCGCGTAACCTTCAATCGAAGAAATAATCTCCTCCATGAATTATGAGAGAGAGATTCAAGATGGAAACTGATTTTGCAGCGGATATTATTAAGAATAATTGCTACATTTTCTTCAGAATTTTCAAATCCTAATCATTATAAATTAACAGAGTATACCACGTATCGCAATATTCTTTATTTACCATCTATTTGTTTTCGATCAATTTGCTTTCGATTCTTAAAAAATTTATCGCATCACGATCGCGTGGAAGATTCCTCGTCTGGGTTGTAAGACACAATTAACCGACTGTTGGTGCCCGATAACAACGCAACTGTTATCCGATAAATTAATATCGAATAACCTTTTAGACCGCGAACTAAGTCCCGAAATGTTTGACTTGTAATATGTCTGAGAAAAATTATGGGTTGTAAGTGTTCGAAATGATTGCACCCTTTGTTCGATCTGAATGACAAATGTTTAATTTCTAATGTTCGATTACGAATGTCTAATCTCAAATGTTAGATTACGAATGTCTAATCTCGAATGTTAGATTATGACTGTTTAACATCGACTCTCGAATGTTTTAGCAAATGTGCATGACGACGACTGTTTTTTTCGAATGTTGAAACACCAATGTAGAATTACGAATGTTAGAAGTCGACTGTCGAATGTTTAATGTCGAACTTTGAATGACGAACGACGAATTACGAATCTTTCTCGCTTCCGAGCAACCGAAGCGATGACACTCGGAAGGGCAAGGAAGCGCGTTGTTTGGTTCTCGTTACAACTGGTTAATGTGCCAATCAACGCGTTTCTTTGACACCGCAGGTACCCTTTCATTGCTCTCTGAGCGCGCTTTTTTCGTGGAGAGGGTAGGCCGATGTCAGGTAAGGACGCGAGGACCACGGCGGTTTGGCAACGCAGCGGAATTTCCACCAGGTTCGCACGTTTTAGAAGGGGCACCGCTCCAAGTCCCGTTTCTAATTAACCTTTAGGAAATACCGAGTTTATGACACGTATTTGGCTATTGAGGACGAAACGAAAGTGAAACTCTAATTGCTTTAGGCAAAAAAGTAAAATTGATCGTACCAAACGTCTTCGCTCAAAGATAGCCTTTTCATCGCGAGTCTGTCATAAACTGGCCAACGAAATTCTCACGCGTTGTTCCCTCGGACGGAACGATTATCAGCGTGAAGAAATGTTGGATAAAAAAAATTCAATTCAATCCACCATCGAGGAAAAATGGAAACAAAAGCCGAGAAAAGATCACGAATCGATACCGCTAACAATCTCACGCTAAAAGTCTAAGAAAGATTACCAACTGGCACCATAAATTATCGTTTCGCGGAGTAATTCCATGACGCGCGCGGTTAGCCGCGCGCGTCGACTCATTTAAACGCGTGAGTTGCGCTTTGTCCGGCAGATCGTAAAGTTTTCCGCTCGAATTTAGCTTCGATTCTCCTCGCCGACTCGCCTCTCGATGCCGGACACCTACGTTCGCATGCTCAGGGGTGACGATACGCCACGGAACGTTTCATTTTATGCAAAAAGGTGGGTGAAGCCGAGCTCTCGAAGCAGGAAGTAGGTGGATCGGCCGAGAAAATTGATCTCCTTCGATCGGTCGACGTTAGGGGGAAATTTAGCGCGCCATTTGCATGTGGCTTTCGTTTCGTCCGACACAATGGCCGTGTACCGGGCATTTTATTGCGCAATTCGGTGAAATGTGCTTCCTGACCTGTTTGGTATTCGCTGTTCAAAGTATATACCCTTTGCTTACTTTCGATTTGTATCCGTTCTCTCAAAGTTAATCCTGTTTTACTGCAGAAACAGAAGGAAGTTGAGGAAAGTCATCCGTTTACTGCGTTGGAGAACAGTGAATCGTGAATATGTACTCTACGCGAAGAACGAAGTGTTCTTGGATTTTAGCGAGCTTATTCGGCTTCTTGTTTCACCTGTTTGCCGGATGGTTTTTTCAACACTAGATATACGGAACCCGTCAATTTGACGCAGTTCGGATCTCGTGTTGAGTTTAACAAGTATGCGAGCGGAAAGTGTAAACTCGGAATAAAATTTATATACGAAAAACATGCTGAATAAATCTCTGTTAATAGAAATTTATTCATATAATGCAAAGTGAATTAAGGATATCACGAAAAATGTGTGTCTTAATGTACCCATCAAAATGATTCAATCAATGCCCGTAAACCTAGTGTTAAGCAGAAAATTATGTAGTCTCCGTGTTCGAAATTAATCAAGAAAATATACAAAAACGAGAAGAAAAAGGCATCCGGGATGAACCGTTTGTTATTAGCATCAACGAACTGGATAACGGTGCGAAATAATCGAACCTTAATCGTCGATACCTCGTAGGAGTATGTACATTTTTTCCTATAATTATTCATCGATCCATAAAACAGATGAATTACTTCCGCGTAAAAAAACAAATAAAATTACGTCAAATACGATTAATAACCCAAGTCTTTGCAACAACACTCCCGATGCAAATGTTGCAAATACCTAAATCTGAATAACACGTATCGAGTCTTTAAAATTAAATCGTTTAAAATTAAACAACTAAATTACCTCGTAAATAATAATCACCAATCACCCGTCCAACCCATTCTTACACATCCATCAAACAATCAAATCCGCTCCAAAAAGCCTGTACAAAGTTTAAAGAACCTCGCTCACCCAGGATGATGCCTGGTATAAGTAGGCGAAGTGGTCGTGTGATGCTGGTAGCCTTGCGCGACCGCTTCCCTCGGCTGGTGACGATGATTGTTGTGATAACCGGCGTAAGCGATGGCCCTGGTCCCCGCGAACTCCGCGACCGCGACCGCGCTGAATTTCTCCGGTTTCGAGGCTCGTTGCTCGTGGACACGCTGCTCCACGTGATGCCTGGACACACCGGTTTGCGACGGCGCGACCGTCGAACTAGATCTTTCGGCGAACAGATCGTTGTGGCTCCAACCGTTGGCCGTTGCCTGCTGGAAGCTCCTGCTGTTCCGATCGTGATGGGTACGAGCGAGCTTCTCGTGGAACCAGACCGGCCAGATGAGTCTGTGATTGGTCAACTCGCGATGCTCACCGGTAACGCGTTCGATCGTGGCGATCGCGATTGGAAAAACAAGAAACGTACACGCCAGCAGGATTTTTAGTGCGAAAGCCATCGTTGGTCCAAACCTTCGATCGATTACTCTGACCAGGTTCAATTGGATAACAGATACGACGGTCACATTCTCGATTTATTTTGTTCGGGGCCAGGTTCGAACGAGCGTGCTGCGCGGAATACTTCGAACAGGCTCGATGGACATCCGGTGCGAAATCGTTCGAAGGCAACCGAGAGCACTACTGAACGAGACACACGGAGTAGGCTCCACGTGCTTGAACCGCTGGTACCAACCCCACCATTCTTCTTTCTTTCTCTCTTTCTCCTCGTTTCCTCGTTCCGCTCCTACGTCCTCTCTCGCTCCCAACTCTCATTCCTCTCCTGTTCGCTCCCTAGACCTCTTTCTCCGTTCCGCTTTGTCCGCTCCCTTTCTACCTGTCTGCTCTCCTGATACACCGCCAGCCGCTCGGCTAACCACCTACATATCCTTGCACGCGTTCGACAAGAAGGTATAGAAGGATAGAGGGACAACGGTGTGTTGTTTGCTCCTTGGGATAGATGGGACGACGGACCGAACCGATTGCGAAACTCGAAGGGTACGCTTGTCGCGATTGTATTTTTCTCTCTTTTCTCTTTGTTGATTCATGCCTCGCATTTTTTTGCTACGATGATCATTGCGAGGTATACGCGGTGTATAGTAAATAAGGATCTCATCGCTTCGAGCGGTGAGCAGTTCTGGTCGATCAATTGTAAAATATGCTTCGTGAGCGACGTTGAATGAAGTGACAGGGTTTGTTAACACTAAATCTACCAAAGCGGTCAAATGACCGTTTCGTAATTTCTTGTACAAATTTTATAAATTATTAACTGTCCGGTTTTGAATATTTTTTTGTGATTTTCTGTAAAATATATGTTCAAAGATTTGTTTCTCTAGCATTGTGTATTTTTCCAAGTATATATTATTGTAATTTCTTTGATACAAGCAGGTATAGTTTAATCGTCGGTAGGTTTAGTGTTAATGTTGGCTTTGTAAAATTGGCGTGTAAGATTCTTCGAGAGTTAAGTTTTGAGTTAAATTATTGTTGTTTCGTCGATTGAAACTTTATTTGTTTTAGAACAAAGTAAATTTTATTATTTTACTTTTTTTTATTTTCTTCTCGATGTAATACTAAGTTTTCGCGGTAGTCTTGTAAAATTTAAACGCGTTTAGGAGTGCAAGGTTGTTTGATATGGTCAGCTTTATTAATTATTACAGCGATTCTTTATTTATATGGATTTATATTTTTGAAATGTAAAATAAGTTAAAAAATTCCCGAATTTATAATTTTTGTAACAGAATACTTGAGATCGATCTTACCATGCACAACCGTGCCAGCGAAAGGATTAATATAGAATCGCGTGAATTAGCGCGGCGAGGAAATATTAGGTAAATATCTTTCTGGACGCAGACAGAGTTTACTGTTGCTTTTGAATCGCGGAGGATTACACGAAATGCTTGGAGCGTCTACTTTGTGCTCCAATGCACGGAATGGCGCGTCTTGATAATACCGCGCTCGTACTGTTTAGAAAATACCAGGCGTTGCTCGAATAACCACGAAAAACGGTGATCTGTATGGTGCGCTTGAAAAATTTGAAATACGCGACTGCAGACGTTGAATATATTAAAATAAAATATAAATGTTCCCCGCATTTTCTACGACCATTTTAAATCTCTCAACCTAAACATTCTTAGGTTTAACACGATATCGTTTATTTATTTACTCTCGAGATTTTCATATATATCTCTCAACATAATATTTATCCATTCCTTGAACTAAAAAATCTTCAACAAAGAACCATTATTTTTATTCATTCGATGCATCTTCCCTTCTCCTCTATTTTCTATTAATACACCCTTACCTCGCATCCCAACGAAACATCAATATTACAAAAGAGTCGGACCATTTATTTACCTTAAAAAATCACAAGACTAAATAAATAGCAGAAAGAAACCGCAACAAGTTTTCAGACTAAATACTCGTCCTCCTTTGTTCCAAGACTTCGCGCAGACCAACATCGCGTGCAATCGGCTTTGCATCGACTCTAACGCGCCTAAACGCTTCCCGACCGAAACTCATCGGCGCAATCGTGTTATTCCAACCGTCCAATAAATCAACAATTTCCTTCAACTCCGATTCCTCTGAAAAGTAAAAAAGTCGGAAGAGAAAGAGAGCCGAACGACCAGGTTTCACAAGCATTATTGCGTTCGCCCGATCGACAATCTCGTGCAATCGACTTGGAGATCCCAGGAACGCGCGGGCTAGGAGTTTCTCTATTTACGAGCAATAAACGTTAGTCCCGCGTTGCAAAAGGTGTCACGGCTTCTCGCGAGACGAATGTAGGTCGTGAGTCACGCGTTCCCGTGGAACAGTGCGGCCGAGCACGCGTTTCTCGTTGGAAATTATGGGGCGAAGAAAAGCGCGATCCGACCACGGCACCGTGCAACCGGCGTGTCAGCCCGATCGATTTTGCATCCGGATAATAAAGGAACTGAAAGTAAGGCCGACGCGCGCACTCGTGGCACCGCGTTTACACGCGCAATTACGCCGCGGTAATGAATAGATGGCTGATAATGTGGCGCACGTAGGAGACAATGCCCGTGGCGCTGCTCGTAATTACCAGTGATTTAATATCGAGCACGGTGAGCCATTGTCTGTCTGTCGATCTTTTACCTGTTAGTCTCTTCTACCTGCTCAAGAGCCCGTGTACCTGTGTACATAGGTACGTTTTAAAGGGTATAGGTTACATGTTTTCTTTGGTGGTTGCAGGTTATTCTTTTTTTTTTTTTTCTGTTTTTTTTCATTAAAGTAGATGGTGTTACGTGTGTTTCTTTAACGTTTCCAGTTTTTATGATATTTTTTTATGATAGTTGTTTGATTTTTTTTGTTTTTTCTGGTTATGTCTTTCGTCTTTGCAAAATTAGATGCTGAATGTTGTATTTCTTTAATAACAGATTTAATTTATTCCTGAAATAAAGTTTTTAGAATGTATTTAATTTATTCTTGAGTTAAAGTTTTTAGAATGTATTTAATTTATTCTTGAATTAAAGTTTTTAGAATATACTTAATTTATTCTTGAATTAAAGTTTTTATAATATATTTAATTTATTCTTAAATTAAAGTTTTTAGAATGTATTTAATTTATTCTTAAATTAAAGTTTTCAGAATATATTTAATTTATTTCTAAATTAAAGTTTTTAGAATATTTTGTCCGATTTTTTATGTCTAACGTTTGTACTATAGACACAGTTCTGTTAAACCTCAGCTGAAGTTTCGAAAGGTTATTAAAAAAAGAAAGAATGCCTTTTGCTTCATTTGTAGAAATTATTTTTTTTTGTATTAGACGAAATAGTGATGTATTGATTAATTGCAATGCTGAACTAATTTATAAATAAAGAATTGTGTATATCTGAAATCCTTGTGATTCATCTTCGCATTTATGTTATTATAAAAACATGTTTATCTCCTTTTGATAAGTAAAATTTATTCGTTAATTATGCACTCTAAATTTTTTTTTAAAGCGCTGTAGTACGTAGAAGCAGACTTAAAAACGATGATTTATATGTTACAAGAATATCAGAATGTGACATTGAAATTCTTACGAACAGGCAGTACAGAAATATGAAATCATCGTAACCAAAAGAGGAACATCTCGATGAGAACAACTTTAGCTTTCATCTCTTGGAATTTCACGTATCCGTGTTGTTAAAGTTTCTGTGAAAACAGCAACGGTTTGCCGGCGGAAGAACAATTTGTTGAATTGTTTCTTCTCGAAACTACCATCGCCGGAATCGCGATCAAACTTTTATTTCATCGATCAAACTTTTCTCGCGAACTCGACTTAAATTAGCCGGTAGTATTGCACAGCGGTCTGTCTTTCAACGAAATTGAAATAGGGTATTAGAAACAGCGCTCGGAACTGGCGTGATTCATGAGCGTCCTTGGAGAATCGGTTCCACCCTTGAACTCCTAAATTTAATTTCACTTTGCCCTATTGCGGAATTTTCTGCTGGTATACAGATCCATATAAATCTAATTTGCGGTTACGTGTACTACTCCCTCAGTATTTTCACCTGAATTATCCGGAAATTTAAGATAATCGACATAAATGGTTCCCACCTTCCCGCATTTCTTAATATAGATTTCTCAATTGGAAAATAAGCGAATTTACACGAAGAGCAGTACAGAATTTGTAAATCAAAATTTGTAAATCAAAAATTCTCTAAAACTACATTTAATCCTTTGCATTCGAAAGACCCATTTTTGCAATACTTATCCCGAGGAACACAGAATGGATTTCGAGTGCTTTCTAAAATATCGCACGAAGCAAAATTAGCAAGCTTAATTTATTCAAATAGAAAATTAATAACAATTCAATATTAGATTTTATATAATGCAAAAATACACGAAAAGTTGAAATAAAATAATTATACGCGATTCGAGTCGCTGCATTAATCCAAATGGCGAGTGAATCACCTCTCGAGTGCGAAGGGTTAGGTTCAACCAATTCCCTAACGACTATTAAATAATTAAATACATGCAATTATATATAATAAAATACATGCAATAATATACGCGTTACCAGTCTAGAAATAATAAAAAAATTAGATAAAACCACCTTTAACGTACAAACACTAACGCAAAAAGACTTAAAATTTCCAAGCAAAAGAACAAGACCTACAACAAACTTGCACAGTATTCCCCGAACATCAACCATTACCAAATTACGACTTAAAAAAATCATTTCCCCTAAAGATCACAAACGCTTCACCAAAACGAACCTTAACCCATTAACACGTTAAGCGTCACGCCGATCCCTGAGGACCGACGCTGAAATTTCCATTTAAGCGTCGTTGGTTTCCGAGAACCGACAGTAACAATCAAAAAACAATACCTTATAATTTATCGATGTATTGTATCAAACCACATTAAACAAAGATACGACCTTGCTTTGCAGGTCTCTACAATTTTCTTCTTAAATTCTTAACTATTTTGCGACCAAATGTTTTTCAATTAGTACGCACCACGATAAGATACAGCCTAACGGAAAATCGACCAAAATCGGCGTAGCGTTTAACGCGTTAAAGACTCGCAAGAAACCGACCAAACCCGAACCTAACAACCTTCCACGAGCTCGCGTTGAGATCCAACACTGGTCCCCGTGTCCACGATCCTCTTCCCCTTCTATAATGCCCGAATTGATACGTTACAAAAAGCGGATTAGAAAATGGAAGAAAACGATCAACACCGACAAGCCGTGCACCCATTCCATTTGTCACGATGAATTATTCACCGTCAGAAAAATATTCCAACGGCCGACATCCGGCAACCACGGAACAAAGGGTTGTGAAATGTGGCTCTGGTCTCCTCCTATCCCTAGGCCTCCCTATATCCTTCTTGTCCCCGTGACATTCAGTCCGGTCCGCTTCTTCTTCTTCGTCTCCTCCTATTCCCATTCGAGCGAGATGATTTCTTGCGAGCTGGTTCGAGCTCGCGCTCTTTAAAGGGAGACAGAATCGTCGGATATCTTGTGGCGAAGATAACATCTGCGGGAGCCGCGAGAGATTTGCGGTAGACAGTGGCTCCAGCCTCCAACTGCCTACGCATCTTCCAGCTGCACCGGCTGGTCCACCTGCATTGCAGCATTGCACTGGTTCAATGTTGGTGCAACGTTGACCGCGTATAACGATCGGAATGTTGCTGGTCGAAAATTCGCGAGCAACGGACCTTGCGTGTAGCTCTTCGAACGATGAAAAATATTCGAATCGAGATATCTCGTCGGAATCGATGATGGTAAATTATTTGAATTTGAAGGAGAAATATTTATGTTTAAGCGTTTCCTCGAATAAACATTTTGTATGGCAGAGAATTATTTTTTATTCGATATAATTCATTTTAGGATGTATCTAAATTTTTTCTATATAATGTCTGTGTAATATTTAATAAATATTTTATAAACGTTACCATGCTATAAATATTTATTAAATTTATATGATATATAAATCTTAACGCTAGAATTGCGCTAGAAGAAGTCGTTAAAATAATATATTCCTAATTTTTTACAGAGATTTTATAAATTGACTATAGCATCTCTTGACTATTGAATGAATTTTAAATAAAATTGTGTCTTATTGAAATATGTATATAATATATTTGTATATACATATATATTTGTGTATATATAGAGAGAAAGAGAGAAAGAGAGATTAGTTGGTGTGTAGATATTCCGTTTGAATTATAGCTACGTTGACACGTTAAAATCTTAGAAATGGATTACAAAATAATATATTCCTAATTTTTAACAGAAATTTTATAAATCGACTATAGCATCTCGCAGCCAATTTGCCGTGATTTTCTGTTAAAAATGTAGACAAAGCTTTGTTTCCCTTGCATCGCGTATTTTTTTACATACCTTTCATTATGATTTTTTCGGTAGAAATAAGTATGTTTGTTCGTCGGTAGTTCTAGTTAAATTTTTTGCTATGTTAAAAATTGTATCGATCCGTACGTAAAGAGCGCTGTTACTTCTATGGACATGGCAGTGAAAGGGTTAAGGTTAAGGTCTCGGTTGGTTTTTCTGCGCGGTTAGGGTTCGTGGGAGGATAACGTCAGGTTTGTTAACACTGGAACTATCCATCTTACAATTTTCCATGGAAATTTTATCTTACAGTGATGTAACTTCGTGGATTTGCAGTGATTTCTTATAAAAAATATGTACTTAGAAATGTTACCCTTATTACAGGTATTTTTTCAAATATCTATTAGATTGTCCCAAAAGTTTCTTTCTATTAATAAGTAATGGATGCATAATATTTTGTGTTTTACAATATATTATTAATTTATGTAGGATTCATTTTGCTCCATCACCTTCCTCCATCTCTCGTTTAATAAATAAGGCTGCATGTTTATATAAACACTTCTAGACGAAACCTCCCTCGTGTAGATAACGAAACAAACTTTCGTTATTAATTTAAGGACGACCTAATATCGTTCTGATTTCTTTCGTACAAATAAGTTTACTTTAATCGCCGATAGTTCTATCGTTAACATCGTTTTACGAATAATGCGTTTCTTCACAGTCGAGCTGTGAAATCCTTAATTGTAAACCTATTAGCTCAATCTTGTTTAAGTTGTTCACCGAGTTTTATCCTTATCGAAGGGGCCAGAGGTCAAATGAAGTCGCTAAATCAGTTACGATATCAGGGTTTCAGAGCGATTCCCTACGTGAATAGTTGTGGTTGTAGGAGTTAAGTGTGGTTACAAGTTCCGTGAAATTACCCAGCAAACGTAGATCGTCTAATATAATCGCTTTGATAAACATTTGTAATACAGTTTGGACTTGAAAATAATAAAAGCTTGAAAACTTAAGAAAGAAAGTTTCGTCAGTGTGATAAAGTACGATAAAGAATTTTACAGAATATTCCAAATCTCTTCACCGCTACTTTGACACATTGAGGACCGATCACGAGATATCTCGTATTTCGTTTCTTTCAATTCATAAAAGTGAAAAGTAATTGTAAATGAGAAGTTACAGTTAATGAAAATTGAAATCAAGATCCCTATTTACCGTAGGTATAAATATTTCTTAAAAGCGTGCGAGTGAAAATTTGATTCGAGTGTAACTTCATCAGGATTTTCAAAAAAGTTGCTGGTCTTCAATGTGTTAACACATTGCGTACGGAGGACGAGATATCTCGGCTTTAGGAATCCGAATATTTTCAGTTTTTTAATGATAATTTATAATAAGAATTATTTTATGACATAGGCCCTGTTCTAAAATTGTAGCAAAATGACACGTAGAATTAAAGAAAACGAAAATGAAAGTGAATTGTTGTTCGACGATTTATCGGATGCATATAGTAATATTTAAGAATACTTTGTGCGAATACCTGCTACCAAATGCTTATTAACCCTCTATAGTTCGAATTTTGTCTGCTTATCGGAGGAAAAATTACGATTGATTACAGTTTTTCACTTTGATTTCAAAATATTTTAACCAATAATTACCGTAGACGGATCGTGTTGCCACTACAGTAATACAGTAATCAAATTGAATAGCGCACTGATAACTGAACGAAATTAATTTTTTAAAATATAGATACAGCAGTTTCTAACTTTTAAGTCCCATAGAGGGTTAAAAAAGTGAATATATGCATCGCATAAAGTGTTTCTAGAACGCCGTACGCAATGTGTTAAGAAATCTTCGAAAACTTTTCTTCAAAAATTCAATAAACCCCGAAACAGCGCGAAGAATAACACAAACTGCACGCCTGGAAGGTAATAAATCGTGGCGTAATTCGTTCCTTGCGCATCCCTCGAAACTAAGCCATTTAGCCGACGGCGCAAGAAGCATCGATGATTGCTGTGCAATTTAGCCGAGCATTTCGGATCCGAAAGTGCACACGCGAAAGGGAATCCTGGTGCAATTTCTGCATCGGATCGAACTGCAACTTGGTCGAGACCAAGGTCAGTGGTGCTGCGACCGCAGCGAGGTCTGTTCGCCTTTTTGCTCCTACCCTGGAGCTTGTCTTCGGAAGCGACGCACGAGGAACGGCGAGATAATTGCGCGCATCATCGTCGCGTTATTGACCATTACGAGCACGAGACACAAAACGTGGGAGCAGGTCCGACGATAAATCACCGTGACAGTATAATATTCCAGCGGTGCGACATTTCCATTCGCTTCAACGTTTTCATTCGCGTCTCGCGTGGTTTCGATGGCGACGATCCTCCGCGGATGCTAGGCTCGTACCCTCGAACTCCCTTTTTCTTGGTTCAGCAATGCAAATCGACTTCCTGAGAAGATGCAATCATTGATGCCTGTTCTCTCCTCGCGGGAGCAGGTTTCAACCTGGGGCATTACGAGAGGAATTTTTCGAGGCGGCGATGCGACGACGTGAATTTGACTACCTGCTGAAGATGGGTTCTTTCACCGGGGGGTTTGTGATGATCGATCATTTTGATAATTGATGAGTGTAAATATTTTTAGCATTTCTTGGTTGGATTGTTGAATAAAATTGTGTCTTATTGGATCAATATTAAATAAAATTGTGTTTTATTGAATAAATTTTTAATAAAATCGTGTTTTATGGAATAAATTTTTAATAAAATTGTCTTATTGAATAAATTTTTAATTAAATTGTGTCTTATTGAATAAATTTTTAATAAAAATGTGTCTTATTGAATAAATTTTTAATAAAATTGTGTCTTATTGAAATGTTTATACAATATATTTGTGTGTATATATATATATATAGAGAGAGAGAGAGTAGTTGGTGTGTACATATTCCGTTTGAATTATGCCTACGTTGACACATTAAAATCTTAGGAATAGATTACAAAATATTTGGTGATTTATTATTGTCTGATGAGAAGTGAAAAGCGACAAATAATATTAACATAATAATAACATTAAAATAATATTCACACTAACGACGGGACCTTATTTTTGTAAATTTTACTACAGGATAAAGTTTCAATAAATTCATGTATTCTAAAGATAGATCATAATTTAAAGTTTAAATTAAGAAGATCATTTTTAAAAGTAATCTTTCATACGTCGTCGTTTACTATTTTTACCTTTTCAAGCTATGAATTATAAAACACGAGAAATTCCGTCGCCTGTCTACAATGTGTTAAGCTTATTTCTTGTTTAGAATCTATAAATATTAGAATCTTAAAATATATTTTCTAGATTTCTTCGTGAAAAACAGCGTTCACGATAAATTAGTAAAACATACCCGATTTTTAATTCATTAATTGCACGTCTCCGAGATTTACTCACAATTTCTAAAAGTTCCATTCACCGAGCAATTGTCAAATAATCGCGTAAGAAATATTTCGCGTGCTATATACGCGGCTTTAAAAAATGATTCATTACAATTACTTGGTTTTAAACAACCTCACGCATTAGTACTTCATTCAAAAGAACAATACGTCCATTTAACAGTACACACATTTGCGGTTTACTCGTAAAAGGTGCCACATTGGTTCTTCAACAACGTCGTTAACTTTGTAATCGGTTCTTGAAACGAATGAAATCTGATGTTAAAGGAGCATATGGCAAGGCCAGAAGTCCGACTCCTCCATTTGCATGCCGTTCTTTCGTCCGCGCGAAGATCGAGCGATAAGCTTCGTTATCGTGTCATCGAATGTTCTCCCATTAATCATCGTTTGCACGTATTTTCTATCGGCGGTTATTTTTTTTTTTTCTTTCGCCAACTCGACCGGTTCTATACTCCGATCGAGTACAATGAAATTCTCGAGAGAATGTATAACCCGGTAATGCGAATAATGTGAAAAATGATCAACATTTGTTCCACGTCGAAATACACGCTTTTGACAAAGCGATCTTAAAGTTCTGTTATTATTTTCAATCAAGACATAAACGTTGATAACGAAATCATATCTTAACAGCTTAACGAATGATGTTTGACAAGTTTGTTCGATACTTCACTTTTGCAATTCTTTATCATCCTTTAGAAAGAATTATTCTCGTATAATCTTCAAACACTCGTCGTACGCAGGGAATTCTTCGAAAACAAAATTAGACTTGCTAATAATCATCGTACGAAAAAGCATATCGCAAAGCCTTTAAGTTCCACGATTTATATTAACCGTTTGAGTGGCAAGAAGCGCGATCTCGCTGCTCAGATCGAAGTCTAAAAGTGCCATCGCATCGATCTATAGCAATACGTCACTTTCTGTTTGAAAAAAGCATTATTGTTCGAAAAAATGTTACAAAATTGAAGTTTTTGCTCCTGCGATCTTCGTAGCGACTATTTTTTAATACAAAAATAAAGGAAAGCCAGGTACACAATTAATCCTCTATAGCCCGAATTTTGTCTGCTTATTGGAGAAAAAATTACGAATAATTACAGTTTTTCGCTTTGATTTGTAAATGTTTTAACTAATAATTACTGTAGATGTGGTGTCGCTACAATAATACAGCAATTAAAATTTAATAGCGCAATGATAACTAAACAAAATTAATTTTTCAAAATATAGATACATCAGTTTCTAACTTTTAAGTCACAGGGTCCCATATTTTTATTTGTTTCCGAAATACGAAAAGCGCGTTCATCCTGGCACTTTTCGACCGGATTTTCCATACGACCCATGGCACTAAAGCGGTTAAGAAAGTCTGTTTTTCACAGAAAGTCGGAAATTCTCAACGATGGTTTCCTTGCGGTTTAGCAAAAATGCAAGACCTTACCTTGTACAATCCGATTTCGAATAATTTACGAGCGATTCTCCGACTGTTGGTGATTTGTTGCTCATCTCGCTCACCTCGAGCCGCTTTCGAAAAAGCAACAAGCGCTTGATTATCGTGAAAATCTGTGTTGTCAGCGGGGGAACTTGTTCCGTGAGATCTTCAGGCAACTTTATCGCAGAAAACGCAGGGGAAAAAGCGGTGATCAAAGGCGCGGTAACATCGTCGCACGGAATACACACCGGCGTACGCAGACTATAGAAAAATTTGTCTCTCACAAGGGAGTAATGTTGCGGAAGAAATTAATGACCGCGGTAAATTGTCGAGGTTGCAAAGACTCGATAAACTTTAACCTTTATCTTGGAGAAAACGTTGCGTTAGGCGAGGGCGACGCATAAAAGGGGTTAATCGAACGAATATAATTTTTCGTGCGCATTACGTCAACGACACGCGTTGACATGGTGCTCGTAAGCAGCGCGCGTTCACGCTTCTTCCACATTTTATGTCGGAACGCGTTTAAGAATCTCGAGTCAATTTTAATGGGCGAGCACGTGTGAAGACACACAGCATGTTCCACGGACGGGTTTCAGTCCGCTTAAAAATAAATAAACGCGTGTACCGTGTACGGTAATATCAAGCACGCGTGTATCTCTCTCGCGAGACGCCGTGCTTATGATTTTACGCGACTCAGACGCGTCGGTGTTTTTTTGAGAAAATCGGACATGACGGAGAAACATATTTCCGTGAGAAACGACGACAATGTAAATTATAGGATCGTAGAATATGGACGATTTTAGTTTCTTGGGATAAAAAGGATCGAATAACTGCAAGTTCGAACCTTGGAAAAAATAATCTACAATTAATGGAATCTCTTGAAAACGAATTAGGCCCTGGAAAAAAAACAAACTGGAAAAAAAGACAACACTGAATACCAGAAATTAAAAAATCAATGTAACACAATGTAGAGCGCTGCACACTTGACGCGGATAAACTTTATTTCAACCACCTCCAATTGCAAAAGAAAAACGTCAATTTTAAGAACGTACGTACGCAGGAGATTTTTATTTGTGTTTCCAGTTTGTTTCTACTGTGTGCAAAAAGAAAAAAACTAATTTATCTTGTATGCCTAGTGCACTTTCAAGAGAAGGAAATTTTTTCATTTGAAAATTATCGCGCTGCCGGTGCTTCTTTTTGCTTCGCAACGCACATTGTTTCCAGTCTCCTCTCATACCGCTGGAATATTATTTTGCGTGTTTTTTTTTTCTTTTTTCTTTTTTTCGTCGTTGCTGCATTCATTTTGCGTCACTCGCTGTTGGTCAAATGGTACAGAAACAATGTCGCCATTGCAGCGATGCTTCGGGTGAAATTTCACTGAATCAAGCGTCGCGACGTCCGCTATCGTTCAAGCTGCTTCATTGCGCTGCCAATTCTCTACCGAGACTCTGTTCACCCTTGAATTTAAACCTCTTAATTGTTTCATTCAACGCCTGTTCCGCTTACAATGACTAAATCAACGTTCAAGATGAATACGAATCGTAACGGCGAACAATGTTCGAAAAAAATATTTATCATCTTTTCCTTTAGTTTTCAGCAGTCCTGTCGCATCTATTTACCAGATTTTCAACTGGCAATTTGAAGTTCTCTTGCCGACAGAAACTTCGTAAATTAATGTATAATCTTTTACAAGGTACACGAATCACACTTTCCTTTGAAACCAAAGTTACATTTACCAAAGGTGAAGCTGTTTACACGCAAGACTGCTGATAGTCTCGATTTTTTCAATTTTAAATTGATCTAAAAAATGTTTCTAAACAACTTCTATTTCATATTCACGTAATTCGTGTCAACGTTTCATTTTTAGAATATTTTTCTTCTTTCGCAAAATGTTCGTTTCCCCAATATTCTAAACGAATCCAAGGTTTCCATCGCGTTCTCGAGTTCTGGTAATTTCTTCGTTAGCACTATCGGCACTATTCGCCACTATTCGCCACTCAAACACAGCACGCGGAAAGTAACGCGTCGAACAGCTGTACACACTTCACCCAAGTTGGAAACGTGAAATGCAATTTGGGAACACCCAGTACATCGAACAAACAGCCTCGCACACGGACCACGTATCCAGGTTCTGACCTACTGACACGATCCAGTGACGTCACAGGAGTACACGAGAGTTTGGGAAGGAGCGAAAAGACTATAGCCGACTTGGAGGTTGACCCATCCTTAGCCGGGAGGATCGCTTTCCGTGTGCAGCATGGCGTATTAAAGTTTCGTTCGTGTCTTCGACAAACGACGAGGCAACACCCTTCCAGGCGAGGGAAGAAAAGAAAAAATCGATCAAGTTTACATTGTATCGAAACTGTAAAATAATATGTTCTCGTGCTGCTCGCTAATAATTTGTGGGTATAGGATTGCGTCGATCTATGTCGTGTTCTATTTTTTTTTTTTTTTCTTTTTTCCACTTTTTAGCGGTGTCAATTTTAGTGTAGCGTATCATGTTTTGCGGTGGAACGCACTGGAAACGAACGTTCACAGACCGACGAATAAAAATCGTTCCTGCAACGCAAATATTCGGTTACTACTTCATTCCTTGATGAAAAATAAATGTTTTTATTTTTCGTGCAACATTGCGTGCTATGGGGTTTGTACAATATTGGGGAACATCGATAGGCACGAACGCTGAAATTTCGATCAGGTTTTAACTAACCTCCATGAATTTAAAATCAAATAAAATTAATTGGTAAAAATTAGTGAAAATTCGTGAAAATTAACTATTTGTTTCCAAAGTTACCTAAAGTGATTCATGACACCACTCGAAGCTAGCATTAAAATCGAGTCTTTCTTTAACCCTCTATGGGACCGCGTGACTTAAAACTTACAAACTGATGTATCTAAATTTGAAAAAATTAATTTTGTTTAGTTATCACTGCGCTATTAAATTTGATTACTGTATTACTGCAGTGTTACCACGATGCGTCTATAGCAATTATTAGTTAAAAAATTTTTAAATCATAGTGAAAAACTGTAATCAATCGTAATTTTTTCTCCGTTATTAAGATTAACTCAATTAAAGTGCTTGTAGAGCCTTAAACGTAACAAGTTTGAATATGAAATACATATTTCAACCCTCTATGGGCTCGTGTGACTTAAAAGTTACAAAATAAAGTATCTATATTTAAAAAAATTAATTTTCTTTAGTTATCACTGCGCTATTAAATTTGATTACTATATTACTGCAGTGTTACCACGATGCATCTATAGCAATTATTAGTTGAAACATTTTCAAATTAAAGTGAAAAACTGTAATCAATCGTAATTTTTTCTCCGTTATTAAGATTAACTCAATTAAAGTGCTTGTAGAGCCTTAAACGTAACAAGTTTGAATATGAAATACATATTTTAACCCTCTATGGGCTCGTGTGACTTAAAAGTTACAAAATAAAGTATCTATATTTAAAAAAATTAATTTTCTTTAGTTATCACTGCGCTATTAAATTTGATTACCGTATTACCGTAGCGACACCGCGATCAATCTACGGTAATTATTAATTAAAACATTTTCAAATCAAAGCGAAAAACTGTAATCAATCGTAATATTTTCTCCAATAATCAGACAAAATTCGGGCTATAGAGAATTAAGCTTTCACACGATATTACGTACGTGCGAAGTCATCGAGATAGCGGTTAAAATAAAAAATAGTAAAAAAAAAAGACCATCAAAAGAAATTTCCGTTCACTCGAGAAAACTGACCGACCAAACGCTGCGCACTCGAAAAGCTAAGAGCACGGTGCTCGAACAAAAAAAAAAAAAACATGGTTGCTCTGTCGAAGCGCAAAACAAAATCCGATAACGCTTTATTCGACAACGATTTCCGTTTCGACGAGCGACAAATTTTCTTGTGGCCCGTGTCGTGCCACGGTCGATCGATTCGCGTCGCTCGGTGATCGCTCGATCGCCGCTCAAAGCGTTTGGCCACCGTTCTGAACGCGGCTTCGCCTCGAGGATCGATCGATGGCCCGATCGTGAATCGGCGAACGTCAGCCGAATCAGCCGCGAGCCGCTCCATCCTTTGTCTAAATTTCTTTTCCCCCCCGGCACCCTTCGTCTGTCATTTGATCCAACATTTTTTTTTTTTTTCCACCACCTTCTAACAATTTTTCCGCAAGATTGAGCCGCGTGCAAAAGCCGCGACCCTGCCGCGTGTCCGGAGCTCGTTCGCGGCGATCGTCGTCCAGGGAAATTCACGGTCGAAGGATATGAAAAGTCGCCGCGTCGCTGCCGGACGTGTCTCCGTCTGCGAGGGTGACGTGTCCCACGAGTTGGTGCTTGGTTAGAAAACAACGCACGACGGTCCCAGGTGGATCCTTGCAGCGCGATTCCACCGCCACGAGAACCACGGCCGTGCACGACATCCACTGCGTCGGCAGTGGACAACAGATTCCGCGGTGGAGATCCAGAAGGGAGACCAGGTGGAAGGCTTGGAGAGGATCGAGACACGTCGAGGTATAATCGCTTCCTTTTGGGACTCTGTATCCGTTTTTGGTTTGTTAGATAGGATTGGCGGTCTCTTGTTCGGAAATTGTAATCACGGTGCTTTTCGAGCGAGAATATACGGCACCGTTCATAAGTATGTTTCAGTTTATCTATAATGTAGAAAATATATTTGAATCGAGACGACTCGACGTAATTTTTATCAGAGTATTTTTTTATTATTTTTCATTTACGCTCGAAAATAGGTCACGTTTCTATATGTCAATCGTGTAAATTTATATTCAGTCTAGTTAGGGATATTTGCGTTGAAACTGTGACACAAATTTTTTTATCCAATTAAATCAAGTGGTTAAATACTTATGGACGGTGGTGTATGCGTCGTAGTAGGTAGTGTTATTGGGATGATTATGAATTTATAGAGATCTGTTTGGGCTTTGTGAGACACTTATCAAGCACATATGGCTTTTTTTGGAGGAAATGATAGAGAGTATCTAGAGAGTATATAAGAGAAAAGTAAGAGGGACATTATTATTTAGGTGTGGATTAACATCTGGTATTTGTATTCCTTGCATCTTGTTATCCAAATCCTTTATTTTTTAATTCTTCAAGTTAAAATAATTGCTTAGGAGAAACCTGTTATACTTCCGTTCTCCAGCGTAGAAGTATATTGAAGCGTTCTAGGCATCGAAAACTCGCACTAAAATCAAGCAACTTTGTTAAACGAAGGTTAACTTTGAACGAAGCAAAATGTAAGCGCGCCTCGAGGGAATAAGAAGCACGAAAATTTTGTGCGTCACTGTTTTCTGGAGAACGTGAAAGGCATACCCCTGGGTAGAAAGTTTCGAAATGGAGATGAAAAAGGAGCAAAAACGCTCAAGCTGCCAAGGCACATCCGTGACACAGTTTTACAGCTTTGATCGAGCACTGGCCTTGGTGCGAAATATTTAAGCGGATACGTAGTAAAGTAACTTTACGGTCGTGCATGTCACTTGCAGGAATACGATGAAAGCAAAGGGTTCGTTCGTGGACAAACCACCCCGATGTGGACCATGTTGAATATCGAAAATAATACACCAAACATTTGCTTGGTTGCGTACAATATAAAAATATGTTTCACGGCGTTTAGAATCAATCTTTGATCCCGTACAAATTTTCATTAATTCTTCCTATCACTTTTCATAAATAAAATTCTTCATAAATCTTTAACCCTTTCGCTACGGTGCTCCAAGGACTGAAAACGCTATTGCTATATAGACCGATACAATTTTTCTCGATGCGACAAAAATATACGTATCAAAATTTAGATATATCGTGCAATTAATTATGTTACAACACACGCGAATGAAAATAAAAATAATTTTCTGCCATAGAGAATGTCCATGTACGATTTTAGCAAACGATTGTTTAATTTCTGAGACCGTATATGTCCTTCGTAGCGAAAGGGAATAACACTAGATTTACGGAACCTGAGTCAATTTGACTCAGTTCAGATTTCGCGCTTAAGTTCAACAATCATGCGTGCGGAAAGTGTAAACACAAAATAGAATTTATATACGAAAAGTGTGCTAAATAAATCTTTGCCAATAGAAATCTATTAATTCGAAGTAAACTGAACCAGTAATATTATAAAAAATTTGCATTTCAACGTACCTATCAAAATGAGCCGATCGATGTCCGTAAACCTAGTGTTAAACCAGTACCTTCTCCAACCGACCAACGAACTAAATATATCATAAAATACATCCAACGCCAAAAAAGTTTCTCGAACCAGCCCTTATCTCGTTACTTTACTCTCTTCCATCGCCGTTCGCATTAAAACTGCACTTTCGCGTAACCCGTGCACCTCGAAACTCTCAATTCGCTTTGGCACAAACACCGCCTAACTACGCACGAATAATCTCGATATCTCCGTTCGAATCGTGAAACACGCAGAAATCGTGTGTCGCGATATCATAAGTGGCACACGTGTAATAAAACAGAAAACTGGCTTCCTTGGTTCACCCCAAGCACGCTCCCTTTTCCCCTTGCTAGTGTCGGAACGTTAAAAGCCGGCACGATAATGGAAAACACCGGACGTTGATGTATCTTAATAAGATAGCGCCATTTATGCGTGTTATTTATTGCCGATTAATCGATGTTCCGCGTGGAAACGAGACAAGGAACCGGAGGCGTGTGCACCATTTAAGGTGTTCCCCTCGGCGGCGGCATCGAGAGGATCGCCGCGTTGCGTCCGAGTCATGTCGTTCCTTGCGTCGTCGCGATATATCAGCCGATCAGGGAAGCCTCGAGACGTTTCGCTTCGCAATTTACCGGCCGTGCCAGTATTTTTCTGCGCGTCCTTATCGAGACTTGTCTCACCGTGTCACAGTCGCCTTGACATCGGCCCACTGCCGTTATCTCAAACGTATCTCTCCGCTGCTACTTGACCTCCGCGTATTTTCAGGCTTTCCTCTCCGATCCGATATGAAATCTTCCGCCCTCCGGGAGGATGGAAGGTGTCTAGCTTCGACTATCCGCTTCAAAGATTCCTTTTCTTCCGTTCTTCTTTTTTTTTCTTTTTTTTTCCTTTTTTTTCCTTTTTTTCCTTTTTTTTCCTTTTTTTTCCTTTTTTTTCCTTTTTGTTCCTTTTTTCCCTTTTTTCTTTTGTTATTCTTTTCCTGCGATTCGAGCGATCCTAGGACTGATATCGTTTACTATTGTTCTTTGCCGGAGAGCGTCGAGCTTCTTGCAAGAAGATGGCTGATTCAGGATCAGAGATTTTTACGAGCTCTCGAGGAATTGAATTTGCTAGGGGATCCTGCTTTTCAACCGTAGTTTATGGCTCTTCGGGTTTGTGTTTGGAGTCGATACTTTCGATTAAAGCGGAAGGAACGAAGCGGTCGTTGCGGTTGTAAGAGATCTTGGATTTTATGTATCTGGATTTTCTTCGATTATTCTTTCCTGGGTGTTCTTTAGATTTACGTAGTGATCATTGAAAGAAACGTGGAATTATTTTTAGAAATCGTTCTTATTTTGTCTATACGTTTGCAGGAATTAAAATATAAATTTGTGAAAGAGATGGTTGAAAAGAAATTTAGTAAAAAGCTATTGCACGATCAATTGTTTCGCACAATGCGATCCATTGTTTTATCGCGTGTTTAAATGAAAACCCGGAAATTAATTTTTATGCAACCGGAAACTGAACGGACATTAATTCACCTGCAAAACGTTTAGCTTAGGGGACCAAGAAAAGTCACAGACGTTCCTCAGCTATCGCACATAAATTTTCAACGCTCAATTACACGTGCATACGTTAATAAACGAGAATTTTTCTTCTCACTGCTCCCGTTCCATCCGCAGTCGTTTCCAGTTAATCACTACGTGTTTTACACACGGGTGAACGCAAAACTGAACACAGAACACGATCTCAGTCGTACCTCGCGTCGTTTTTTATTCCTTGTTCCTCCGACTGGCATTTTATTAATGCACGAGTTTTTCTTCCTACTCCTCACGTTCCATTTGCGTTCGTTTTCAATATTAACCGTGGTACATTAAATAAATAAACGATCAAATACCGAATTTCACTGTCATTTGTATCCGTGACATTCTTAATTTCACAGCCTCGTACATGTTAACTTACTATTGGATCTCAATAATCTCGTTCCCATTTTTTTCCTTTCTCGCCATTCTCGTTCCGTTCATTTCCACAACGATTCGAGTCACACGACGTACCTACACATTAACTCTCTATAGGCGGAATTCTGTTTGAGTTTGTGTTCTGTTACGAGAAAGAAATTAAAATTAATTATAGTTTCTCGGTTTAATTAAGAAATTGCTTAACTACTAGCTGCTGTAAATAGACTGTCTAATATCATAACAGCGGTGCAATAATATAATTGAACAGTGTAACGACAAGTAAATAAAATGGAATTTAAAAAACATAAATACACGAGTGTGTAACTTCTAAGTCAAATATGGAGGGTTAATAATCACGAAACTAATGTAACCTATTCTCCGCATCACCTTTTTATCCTTCTGTCCAAATGTTTAATTTTGTCATTAACCCTCTATGGGCCCGTGTGACTTAAAAGTTACAAACCAATGTATCTATGTTAAAAAAAATTTATTTTATTTAATTATCACTGTACTATTAAATTTGATTACTGTATTACTGCAGTGTTACCACGGTGCGTCTATAGCAATTATTAGTTTAAAAATTTTTAAATCATAGTGAAAAACTGTAATCAATCGTAATTTTTTCTCTGTTATTAAGATTAACTCAATTAAAGTGCTTGTAGAGCCTTAAATATAACAAGTTTGAATATAAATTACATATTTTAACCCTCTATGGGCTCCTGTGACTTAAAAGTTACAATGTAAAGTATCTATATTTTAAAAAATTAATTTTGTTTAGTTATCACTGCGCTATTAAATTTGATTACTGTATTACCGTAGCGGTACCACGATCCATCTACAGTAATTATTAGTTAAAACATTTTCAAATCAAAGCGAAAAACTGTAATCGATCGTAATTTTTTCTCCAATAAGGAGACAAAATTCGGCCCACAGAGGGTTAATACGCTCACCGTTTGAAGTTTTATAATCGAAATATTATAATAGAAATACTTTGCAATGGATCCAAATAATTAAGATAACACCTAAATAAATACTGAAGCGTGCAGATATTTTTTCTACTCGCTGTACATTCGTACAATAGCCGACACAAATTTTTTTCTCCTTACCTCTGTTCCGCCCACTTTAATTCTCAGCTAAACCACAATATATTTTACGCATCGACGCTTCCGTAGTTCTGATTCGACCCGTCATCCGCAGCGTTCTGCTCCCTTATCTCGCGTGCTGTTGTATGTTAATTTATACCCCCGGTTCCGGACATTTCACGCATTTTTCAAATTTCCCTCCCTAGCAGTTTCCACGTTTTCCCCCGACTGTTCGAGACACGCGATATATCTTCGGCTAGCGTAGGTAGTCACAAAAGCTCCCGATCCAAGCTGTCCTCCGCATCGCGTAGGTTCTTTATGGCCGGCCCTTTTCCGTTCTGAAAGACCGAACTCGTTACGTGGCCACGTAACGAAACGCAGTCGCTCTTTCATCGCCGTCGACCACTATTTGTCAAGCTCTCCTCGCTGGAAAGGCCATTAACGTTCCTTCGTTTCCTTTCGCAACGCTGGCCCTTTGTTCTTATCTACTTGACTATAACAGTCGCGAGTTTCTAAATACTTGCAGTCACTCGGTCTGCATTATTAATTCTTATCGACTGGCAACTTTCTTGTCATCGATGGTTGGCCACTTTTAGTTTTCGAGTCGTGCAACGAGTTTCTTTCCGTAGTAAAATAATTATTTCATTTTATTTTCAATTTTATTTTTGGTTTAATTTCATTTATTTTTAACCCTTTAACTGTAGGTATGGTTTATAAATTATATTAATTTTATGTTACTGAAGTAATATTGTATTTTGAAAGATTTTTTTTGTTGTATTTATTTGATTTTTATTTTAATGCTAAATAAGCTACAGCCGCTATTTTATTTCATTTTATTTTCGACTTCATTTTTGGTTTACTTATATTTCATTTATCTTTAACCCTTTAACTGCGCGTGTGGTTTATAAACTACATTAATTTTATGTTACCGAAGTACTATTGTATTTTGAAAGATTTTTTTTATTGTATGTATTTTATTTTTATTTTAGTGGTATATAAATCACAGCTGCTATTTGATATTAGCAAAAATTAACATGTTATTTATATACCACATTCGCATCTGGCTATAATTTTAGTATGTAGTTTATAATCAACCACACCCGCAGTTAAAGGGTTAAAGATAAATGAAATATAATTAAATCAAAAATGAAATAAAATGAAATAATTATTTTCCTATGGAAAGAAACTCGTTAAATCGATGGCAATTGATGAAAAAGGAAAGAGAAAAAAAATCAACAAAAATATACTACGAAAATAACGTTTACGTATGATCATTGGACATAAAAAAAAAAAAATTATAAAACTGAACGTAGATTCCTATTTAAAAGGCTTAGAAATTTTTCGTATGAAATATACAATTTGAACTGCTTTTATTATTTTAGAAAAATTGTTAATATATCAGCGGTGTATATTTTATTTATCGTATAAACTGTTAGATTAAAAGTAACATTTCTTCGCATTAATAATTCTCCTAACAATTTTGAGCGCAGAAATACAAATACGTGTCCGTGTCCCTGAAGAGGTTAAATGGCTCGGTTTTTAAACCCTCAATTAGAATTTTAGAGTTTCTTTGAATAGCATTCAGGTGTTTTTTTTTTTGGCAGCCGCGGACTACGTGTTCGTTTGCTTTGATAAATTACGTTTTTCGTCGCCTATTCCGTTTGGGTCGTTCGACCGTGGAACAAAGTTTTCTTTCACCCGTTTTTACCATTCGGAATTGAGTTTTTGCAGGTCAGCAAGTCGATCCAGTTTTTCCGTTGTAGATTACTGGCTACGTTTGTTACATGTTTCTTTTTTTAAAGAATCGATACTTGTTGCGGACAGAGCTATAGTTTTCTTTGATCATGAGATTGCTTGTTTGCTCTTTAAAAAGTTTGTTTGTATCTAGTTCTTCTCTGCTGGTATCGTCGTCATCTCCTGTTATATTGAGATCCTCTTCAGAGAGTAATAAGCATCGCAAAGTATGGTACATGAAAGGTATCATGATATTAATAAAAAGAATACCTACTTATAGTCGTTACAATTATTTTTAATACTATTTGAGGCTGAACGAATTAAAATAAAACGAGAAATACAAAATTTCAATAAACGCGATTTATTTACTCCAATTATCTATACTAATAATATAACTATACTAATCTATTTTCCTCGGCTACTCTGTTAACATAATACTAAAATATTATTTTAACACTAGATTTACGGAACCCGTCAATTTGACTCAGATTTCGTGCTTAACCCTTTGCGGACGAACGTCGCCGCTGCGGCGACATTATAATTTGATTCCTAAGTCGAATTGTCGCCTCCACAGCGACAAACGAATAGGAGACGCCAGTGCGAAGTTTCGCCGATCATTTGTCTGTTTTCTATTTTATTTTCTGCCTAATTGTTTAGATATTTAGTTTATAATTTCGTTCCATACAGAAATTATTATCCACTTGCCACGAATCAGAGTCGAAAGAATGCTCGTCCGAAAAGGGTTAACCCATTCGCTACGGTGCTATTAAGACCAAAAGCGTCATTGGTATACAGATCGATACAGTTTTTATTAACGTAACACGAATATGGATACAAAAATGTAGGTACACTGTATAATGAATTATGATATAACACGTGTAAATGAGAGTAGAAATAATTCAGTGCTATTGAAAATCCCCATGCACAATTTTAACAAATGATCACTTCATTTCTGAGGGCGTATATATACATCTTTCGTAGCGAAAGGGTCAAGTTCAACAATCATGCATGTGCAAAATGTAAATACAAAATAGAATTTATATGCGAAAAGTGTACTAAACAAATCTCTGATAGAAATCTATTAATTCGAAGTAAACTGAACTAACGATATAAAAAAATTTGCATTTCGATGTACCCATCAAAATGAGCCAATCGATGTCCGTAAACCTAGTGTTAATGAAATATAATTTCCCGCAATATCCAGATTATACATCGATCTTTAAATCGTGTAAACCATATAACTTATTTGCATTATAAATTCAGTGCAATTAAATTCTCTTCAGTACAAACTTATTCTACTGTGTGAAATTCAATTGCTATCTGGAATAAGTCATTTTTCCTACTCAAGCTCTAACAAACTTTGACGATCGGAAATAAACGATCAATTTATATACAAATTAACGAGTAAAACAGCAAACATGAAGATCTATCTCTCTATCCCTCGATTATCTATTTTTAAACTCGCGACCTTTTATCTACATCTTAAGTTTACTTCAATCTTTTTAACAGTAACGCGTCCTTCTGTACCAGGTTCGAGTTAGGTTCGGGTTAGGTTACTCATTCTACTGTATGAAATTCAATTGCTATCTAGAATAAGTCATTTTTCCTACTCAAACTCTAACAAACTCTGACGATTGGAAATAAACGATTAATTTATATACAAATTAACGATTAAAACAGCAAACATGAAGATCTATCTCTCTATCCCTCGATTATCTATTTTTAAACTCGCGACCTTTTATCTACATCTTAAGTTCACTTCAATCTTTTTAACAGTAACGCGTCCTTCTGTACCAGGTTCGAGTTAGGTTCGGGTTAGGTTACTCATTCTACTGTATGAAATTCAATTGCTATCTAGAATAAGTCATTTTTCCTACTCAAACTCTAACAAACTCTGACGATTGGAAATAAACGATTAATTTATATACAAATTAACGATTAAAACAGCAAACATGAAGATCTATCTCTCTATCCCTCGATTATCTATTTTTAAACTCGCGACCTTTTATCTACATCTTAAGTTCACTTCAATCTTTTTAACAGTAACGCGTCCTTCTGTACCAGGTTCGAGTACCGTTCAGAGTAAGTCATCGTTCACGGCCATTCTATGTTTCGGCCAGTCGATCGACCCCTGAGTATCAGGCAGCGCGCCAGCGATTGGATCTATAAGGTCAGTCTTAACGGTAAAAACGCGCGGCGGCTGGCTACTGCGGAATTCTCCGTGGCGGTGGTCTTTGCCAAATGGGTCAACTGTGTGCACGTATACATGTGTGCATCTGTACACGTGTATGCACGTAGGGAGAAAAGAAACGCAAGGAAAACGTGGCAAAAGTCTACGAGGACGGCTATGTACGCGCCATTCGGGGAGCCATAAAAGTCCGAACACGGCCTACTGCCACGATCTATACCGGTTCCTCTAAACGAATTATCGTGGATTTAGCGCTGGACAGCCTTGAAAAAGCACGACGGTCACGGAATCGATCTTCCCCACTCGCCTTCTTCTCCTCTGTCCCTTTCACTTCTAACCCTCTGCTTCTCTTCTCCTGACTATCTCTCCCTGTGACGTTTCTTGTTCTTTTTTTTTCTCTCATCTTGATTAGAAGGTTGCATTTCAGAGAATGAGAAAATGGTCAGGGGCAGGAGAACAAAGCGTGTTAATCCTTTCAGCTTTGTTGGGATATAACGTGTTACATGAGAGGTTTAGAACGACGTTGAAGGATACACGTGGTTCAAGAGAAAAGAAAAAATTGCGATACATTACGATTACCTTGCATTGTTTTATGTTGAAAAGAAAATTTAATATTAAATATTTGCTGGAAGAATTGAGATATAACGTATCACGTGAGAGGTTTAGAATGATGTTGAAGGATACACGTGGTTCAAGGGAAAAGAAAAAATTGTGATACTTTACGATTACCTTGCATTGTTTTATGTTGAAAAGAAAATTTAATATTAAATATTTGCTGGAAGAATTGAGATATAACGTATCACGTGAGAGGTTTAGAATGATGTTGAAGGATACACATGGTTCAAGGGAAAAGAAAAAATTGCGATACATTACGATTACCTTGCATCATTTTATATTGAAAAGAAAATTTAATATTAAATATTTGCCAGAACAATTACCAAAAAATTAAGAATTTATCAAAGACACGAGTCGAACGAAACCTATTATTTCATTTTTCGAAATGCTAAAACCTCTCTCTCCATTACTACGGCGAAATTAACAATCAGACTTTGATCATTTCTTCTTTTTTCTTCTTTTTTCTTCTTTTTTCCACTTTCATGGGAGTAACGACGGGACCGAGTTGATTGAAATTCACTGAAATTTCCTAGGCTATCCCGACGGACTCGATGAGAAAATGTTGCTAGGCAAACAGAAACGCTTCGCGTTCGTCTCACTCTCTCGTAGCTTGCAATTTATTCACTAATTGCTGCGAAGCCTCCTGGTGCACTGGCGATTTGATTAACGAAAAATTGCGAGCCGTCAACGGCAAATGTTTCCCATAGCATTCAGGGCGGCCAGCCGGCACGGCTCGCTTCGTTATCGCTCGAATAAACCCGCGACTTCAATTAACACTGTGCACGCCCACGCGTTCGACCCGAATCCTGCTTCTTAATTGGCAAATGATTTCTCGTCACGGAGAACGCCAGCTTGGGTTTACCAGCAGTTCGACACCTTCAATGCGCGTTTTCCACCTATCACGCATCTAGCGGAAAATTAGAAAAGTTTGATAGGCTTAACGAAGCTGGTACAGCCAAACTGATGTCGATTGCATCGAGCATAAATCTCGCTTTAGCGAATTTATATGTAAATTGAAACAGTAAAATGCACGAGTAAAAATCATTTCCTTTTTCTTTATATTTTGTACGATCGCAGTGCATATAAAAAATTCGTATCTATAAAATATCCTTTTTTTTATGTTTCTTCACGGATTAACCATTCGAAGTTGTTGTTTTTTTTAGCTTTTTTAACCTCTTTTAATAAATCTATTTCGTAACAGCATTTTCAGGAAAAGATAAACGGTGTTATACACTTAATCACGTTTAACACTAGGTTTACGGGCATCGATTGGATCATTTTGATGGGTATATCGAAATACAAATTTTTTGTAATATCATTAGTTCGGTTTACTTCAAATTAATAGATCTCTATAAGCAGAAATTTATTTGGTCAATTTTTCTATATAAATTTCATTTTGAGTTTATATTTTTCTCACGCATGATTGTTAAACTTGAGCACGAAATCTGAACTGCGTCAAATTGACTGGTTCCGTAAATCTAATGTTAACACATTATACGCCGGCCCCCCTCGAAAACGTGGGATTCAAAGTTTATCGCTTGTACGCCGGCAATTTTTAATTATAAATTAAATTTTTTTATTTTGCTTCTATTTTTCGCTATCGTTAAATTGCATATAACGAATATGCAAACTAAATTTAGTGTTTTACGATAATGTATAAAATTTTTAATATTTTCTTCATCTATTCATTGGTCGCCAACAAGCGAATCATGCCGGCGCCCAGGCTTTAAGCGGTCGATACGGTGCCGGCGCTCAGACTTTAACCGTTTTAGTGCCAGGGGTTTTTAAAAATTCGTGTCGGATTGTGCCATGAAGCGCCTTAGCGCTTCCTTCATTTATCTGCGAGTAATGCCGATCGACGCGGTCGCGCTGCTCTTTTTTTTGGTCGAAATATGCCGCCCGGCGCGCTCGCGCTTCAGATTGTTAGTCAATTTTTGAATCGTAACAGTTTCATCAGAAAGACAGCTAATTATGCAGGTTGTTTACGATTATTTGAAAGAAAATTTGTAACTACGAGAGGAAACTCTGAAAGACTCGCGACAAGATACATTTCGAACCGAGCGTAATCGAATTGACGATCGTGACCAAAAAAAGCGACACGGTTGACCACAGTACGCGAACAGCGCGGTCGCGCTGCGTGGCACTAAAACGGTTAACCCTTTGACTGCTATGGACTCATATATGCGTCCGGTGGAAGCTATCACTGTAGACTATGGACGCATATACGCGTTTGACGATCAAAGTATTCAAATCGTCGTGTAATATTCTTGAGCGTATGTTAAATAAATAATATATGCTCAGGAATAGTTCTCTGATATTATTTAATACAGCACAACTGAAAAATTACAATAGAAATTTAGCTTGCCTGTTGAATAATCAATCGGACACCGATAGAATACGCGGTCTGCGAAAAAGCATTCCGTCAACGCAGAGCGTTTAAATCTAGAGTGCTCCTCAGTCAAAGGGTTAAATGTCTCAGACGCCACCTGCGTACAATGTGTCAATCACCCTCTTCCCACTCTCAAGTTAACAAATAATCTTTTCCAATTTACCAGATGCTATTTCTCTGGTCGAGGGAGCCAACCCCGGGTCCAAGAGCCGGCCCCTGGTTCGCGTGGTTCGCCACAGCCTTGGTTCTCTGGCGTTGTCGACGAAGCGTCGCCAAGGCGATCCTAGCCGTGTCACCGCTGAGATTGCTGAAGAGACGCAACCTTCTACCATTGACCACCTCGAAAGCTTCGTCTACGGCGACGCTTGCGAAGCAACACCATCGACTCAGACCAGAAAACCCTATATTGCAACGGAAACACAGGCACGTGGGGATCAGGACGAAAGTGAAACGGCTGTGCACCGGTGACGGGCCGCATGTGACCAGCTCGACGTTTACGATACAGAATCAACAGATTCACTACAAAGTGACAAGAAGCGGCAAAGTATACGGCAAATATCCGAACAAGGTCGCAACGCCGGTGACCAGCAGCCAGGGAAACCATTGAAACTCGACCGTACCATTTTCTTCGATTGTTCAGCGACGATAGCTCTCGCTTTTGTGCGACCGTGGTTCTTTCTCGCGTTAATCGCGGTGGATCCTCATGGGCCGATGTTTCAGCTCGAAAAAAAAAGGCATGTGTGCATGTACGAAACGCATCCTGGGTCTGTTGTCATAAAAACGTTTCGCCAAATGGATACCGTGTGTTTTTGTTCAACGTCCTGCGAGCCAGTGGCTATTGCTGTGATGTATCTCGTGTCGTTGTTGAAATTGTTTTTATAAACTGTTTATCTTTTGTGGTTTGATATAGTGGAACAAATTAAACTGGTGTCATGAAAAATTCTCAGAAACATTCTACTGAATGGTGATCGCCAAAGGTAACTTCGACCCGGTGAAAAGTGAAATCTATGAGATTCTGTGGAGATTAAAGCGAGACCGGGGGTTTTTCTTACGATTTTTCTTACGATTTTTCTTACGATGCACTTGTTGGTATCTTGTGTACTTTGATTCAACTGGTGTGATGGGTATTTCTGGGAGCCATTTTTAACACGTTGACCGCCACGCCGAAATCATGTTTTGCTCAAGAGCCATGGCTGAGGACGCCATGGCCCGGGACGCCACACCGGTAGAACAGAAGATTCGATAAAAATGAATCTCTCATTTCCGATCTTCTCATAAAAATTTTTAATCCTTGAATAGTGCACGCTTTATTTCAAAGTATTCTCTGATACAGAGATCTCTATTCTAAATCTTCGTTTAATTTTTACAATTATAAACATTCGAAGCACTCCGGTCACCGATGACAACCGTGAAGCTACAAGAGAAACAATCTCCGGTTACATATGACCACCCTTGCAGTCAACGTGTTAAGGCAATTTTTTTCACGCGACAAAAGAAATTGATTAAAACCAAACTAACGAAGTTTACGAGAACATAAACTCGCATTAACATACGCGTACCCTGAATCTCGATCTATTTTTTTACAGAGAAAAAAATTCTACAAAGAGGAAAAAGGTGGAACATTTCCGATCCCTATTCTCAAAATAGAGATTCGTTACATCGAATTAAAGGTCACCACGGATTTCAGGCCCTGTGGAAAGGAAGACTTATCTCTTTCCAACATCATCTCCGTCGCTATTTCTTTTAATTACAATTTCAGCCTACAATATTGAACAGATTGACTTTATCGAACCACGGTGCGTTCGATTCGAGTCGCGTCAAAGGACCCAAAGCAAGGGGTGCGATTATAAGTCTTTCCGCTTCTTCTTCGCGTCCTCGGCACAGTTTCGAGTGTCGAGGTCGTTTGACAGAGACCTTCGTCGGGGTCACCATTGTATCCACGATCCACGACGACCGCGAGCGTCGTTTCGGACTCATGGTCCCTCTTCTCTCCTCTCGAGGAGCAGATCAATAAGCGTTCGGTGCGTTTCGACGGCTCAGGACATTCCTTGTATCTCGTGATATGGTTTACATCTCGTCCAACCGTTCGTCGACTGACCGTTCTAGGTCGCTTTGAGGTCTATAGAGACTCTGGCTTGTGCAACGTTGGCAACAGAAGGTTCCCGTTTGTCGCGAAATCAATTTCGAAGGCGGAATTCTATTTGAATAAAATTTTCGTCGACAATGGGTCGGTAAAAGCAATTTACTTCTACAATGGAGCGCAGAGAAAAGTTAACGTTTCGCAGGAACCTTAAATTCGAGCGAAAAGTTACGTTCGAATATTTAATCGGAGAAGAATGGTACTCGTGCCGAATATCTGACAGTTGGATCTTTCTTTGCGTCTACCCTACTTCAACGCTGTAGCAAAGAAAATCTTTGTTTGCTCGATGAAAGTTTTGCTTCTTCCGACTATGGAGGATCACTGATTGTCCCAGGGCACGGTACTTGTTCGAACTTTAGAGCTCTATAGCGTTAAGAAAACTAGAATTCCGAATTCTGATATCAATGTTACGACGAGTGATACGTTGCGAGAAATTTTCAACTTTTAGCCCGGTTATCGATCAAACTCCAACTTTATTTTCTTCCATATTCTGCTAATTAATCATTTTTCTTTCGATCTTGCAGAGTATCAAAAATAGGATTGTAAATCAGCAAAAGTTCACTGCTTAAAATTAAAGACACTTTTGTTCCTTTACCATTAGCCATTGCCATCCCTAAATTAATGGGTACAGTTGTAAAAATCGAAACTATATAAAAAAGGAATCTATATCAGAATCTTCTGAATGTACCGAATAATCCGATAGAGAGTCAGCAATATACTCATTAGTGAAACGTCGCCAGGGGCCGGCAGTATTTTTGAAGAATTAATTTTAAAGAACTTTATTAAATTCACGACGAGCGCCGACATTTGCTCCATAATTTACGCGGTACGCTACTGTAGTTTAAAATTAAAAATTAAAAATAGGCAATAATTAGCTAAAATCAAAGACGTGGCGATGAAATACGAAGCCAATAGCAATATCCACACTTGTTTACATTCATTAATTATCACACAAAGAGTGTGGTACTGGCCAACAACCTTCGGCGGTAGCATCACACACATGTTGTGTGAGCGGTCGTTAACGGTTGTTCCGGCTATCGTACACATGTTGTGTGAACGGTCGTTAAAGTGTTAATAATTTCATCAATAATTTCACTCACATTATATGAGTAAAAAGTTACAGAATAATAAAACTTGTTGTACTATTCCACCAAAACCGTAAGCGTACGAAAGATATACTGTCTGCGGAATACACTGCTCGAGAGCGATTCTTACCTGAATTGTTTCAAACGAAGATCGACGTAACCATGGCAAGTAAATACAAATCGATGCGCAAGACACTCATACCAGTAAAAAAAATTCCACATCATCGTGGGACCGGCGCTCAAGCGACAGACTCAAAAATCCACGTTTTCGCGGGGCCGACTGTCAATGTGTTAAGTCACACGGTCCCATAGATAGTTAACTCGGGAATAGCAACGAAGAAATCATATGTTTTTAAAACAGACGCGCGCATCGCGAAGTGGGCAATAGCCTCCTTTGACTAATCAGATTTATGCGCAAGTTTCCTCTAAATCGTCTCAACTCGGCCGTTGTATCGTCGCGCGTGAATTGCCGCAGAGTCCAGGAGCAACAATGAAACGGCCGCGCAAGTTTCTAATCAGAGATGTGCCAATTTGAACGGCACAATGGACGCCGGTTTCAGAATGAGCGAGCGTATCGCGTCGCGACGCGTCGTCCGTTTCAGAATGAAACGTAACTGTGCCAAATTTAATGATACAATGTCCTGTTGCGTCAGCTAGCATCATCGTCTGGCTGATCCATCATCCTTGGCGAGTTTTAAGGAATTCGCGAGGAACCGAAAACTCTTAACCACGTTCCTGATCGACGGAGATGAAATTATAAATAGAACCCGTGTCTGGGGGTAGACAATAGCGCCATCCGCAGAGTGGATGTATATAGAGGCTGTTACAAAAATAGAACGATAACACAAATTTAAAGCGTTCTGTTCGACGATGCAGGTGCACCCAACGATTAAACGTTGTAACGCGGATTGTACAAATGGTTAGGAAAATAATTTTTTTTTCTTTCCGATTTAACAGGGGTGTTATTCCCATCGTGAACGGATGTACGTAGATATTTATGTTAGGAGTGTAGAAATATAAATCGCTATATCTACATTTTTATTAATTTTTCGGTTTCGAGATTTTACTTCTAACGGTGTTTTTTAAGATTAAAATAACTTTGCGCGGATTAAATCATTTTTAGCGATTCAGTTTAAACACTCATCATTGTGATTTTTATGGCTCGATACGAAACAATCGGTGTAAAAATTAATTTTCAACCGTTCCTATCGAGAACCTCCAAAAATATCTTACCTCCTTCGGGTTACTTCAGCGTGTAAAAAGTACTTTTCGCGAGAAAAAAATTCGGAACACAGTTGCAACCCCTCGTAATCGATCATTAGACGTCGTCGTGTCGACGGTCTTGGAACGAAACCGTCGTTTCTTTGCAAACGAGCCTCGACGTCGCTTCATCTCGGGACCGAATTAAGTAATTAAATTTCTGAGGTGTTGATTAGAATCTTTATTCGACGCGAATGAGTTCACTTTTATTACAACATCGCCGAAGGCTTCTCGCAGATCGTGCACGTGAATTTCCTGTTTTTTAATCAAGAGTGTACGAAAATAGCACAGGGGAAGACTTAATCAGCCTGTCTAACGTGAGTGGATGAAAGGAGGTTCTATCTGATTTGAATAGAACGACGCTGGGATGGGGCTTCTGTAAGGTCACCGGCAAGACCTTGCCTATACTGAGTTACGCGATCGCCAATTTCCACGTCATGGATACTCTATATCGGCCAAATAATATTGACTCATCGAAAAATAATTCCCTCTTAACACTTTGTTTTATATAACGACGCTACTGGGACTATCCACTTTCGACTAACGCGTCTAATAGGATTATGACAGCGATGGAAATGTGTACAGGGTATTTCAAACATGTACGGAATCGTTCGAAATGTTTAAATTCTTATAGCATTGGTTTTTTTTTTATACATATATATACACACTAACGTCCATAATTATTTGACCACTTAGTGGAATTGGATCAAAAAATTTGTATCAAAGTTATAATTTAACCCTCTTTGGGCCCGTGTGACTTAAAAGTTACAAACTGATGTATCTATATTTTAAAAAATTAATTTTGTCTAGTTATCACTGCACTATTAAATTTGATTACTGTATTACTGTAGTGGCACCACGATCCATCTACAGTAATTATTAGTTAAAATATTTTCAAATCAAAGCGAAAAACTGTAATCAATCGTAATTTTTTCTCCAATAAGTAGACAAAATTCAGCCCATAGAGGGTTAAATACTCCTAAGTAGAATGAATATAAAGTTATACAATTATCACAGAAACATGGTCTTTATACGAATATAAGAGAGAAATACTGTGGTAAAAATTACATCAAGATGCCTCGTTTCAAATATTTTAGACAAACCGAAGATGGTCAAATACTCATAGACGGTAGTGTATACACTTTGAAATTGGTAAATAAAAAATATTCCAAACTGTTAATACATCAGCACTATCTTCACCAATGTTTAAAGAAAATCTAACATTTCTTAACACTAGAACTACCGACGATTAAAGTATACTTATTTCTACCGAAGAAATCAAAGTGGAAAGTATATAAAATAATATGTAACGTAATAAAAAAGTTTATCCATTTCTTAATAGAAAATCCCGGAAAATCTGCCCAAAGGCACCGTAGTTAATTTATAAAGATTCTGTAAAAAATTACGAATGGTAGTTCTAGTGTTAATCAATAAAAGAAACACCGAAGAGGTTGATCTTTAAATAATTGTTATCCTAAAGTTATAATTTTCTCCAGTACGGTATATCAAATTAATCCTAAAAATATATTAAATTCGTTAAATGGAATAATTCACAATTATTAAAGAAATGGAATGATAATAGGTTAAGATATAAACGTCGAATAGTCGATGAAAAAATCAGCCAAAATAGCCTCGTCTACCTGGGTGGCTCGCTACATGACAGAAATAATTGAATCAACATATATCTAGCCTGGTACACGTTCCTCGCGTTCCTGTTATCTCGACGAAGCGCATCTTACAAAGTGGTTTCACTTTATCATCGACTCTCACTCGCGTGTTTCGCATCGGTTATTTATGTCTGGCGATGAGCGGAGAGGAGCCTTCGTCGAGGTCGCTTTCGCGCGTCGAATTTTCAATTAGATTTGCATAATGACCGTTTAAAAGATACTCTAACTGGCTGGCTGGCTGGGTGAAAATTGAATTTACGCGAGGAGTTGCGTTCTCGCGACACTTTTGCAAACTTAATGTTTCTTACGATAACGATTCTATCGCCCGATGATCACGTTCCTCCGGTAAAAACTGAATTCATTATATCGGAAGCGATACGAACCGCAATGAGAGCGAGATTAAAAGTAAATATTGGAAGATCCAAGAATATTCTTTTCGGTGGATGTCCGTGAAATTAAATTGGAATCATTAAAGGAGAATTAAAAGCGATCAATCCCTATTATTTTTACATTTTTTTTAGAGTTACGAGTACGAGTTACCATTTTGAAAACATCAAGTGTACATCGAAACGTAAGATTCTATGATTCAACGTTACGATATATCTGAAAACTGAAATAACAATTATTAATCAAGTTAAGAGCGATCGATTACATTCTCTTTCACATTTTCATTCAGAAAGGAACACCGCAAACAGTCGTTGCGTGACAATCGTGACGATGCGTTTTATAAGAGAACGACATCGCAAAATAGCTCGATTAACACGTTAAACTCCACGCCGATTTTGGTCGACCTTCCATTAGGCTGTGCGGTCCGATATTAATTGAAAAACATTTGGTCGCAAAATAGTTAAGAACTTAAGAAGAAAATTGTAGAGACCTGCAAAGGAAGGTCGTATCTTTGTTTAACGCGATTGATAAATTATAAGGTATTATATTAGGTATTATATTTTTATCCATTGATAAATTATAAGGTATTATATTTTTAAATTGATACCGATATTATATTTTTAACCGATACTTAGCTCTCAGAAACCAACGATGCCTAAACGAAAATTTCAGCATCCTTGCGGACCAGCGTAACGTTTAACGTGTTAACCCTTATCGGACGCTAGCTTTTTATACACGATTCTCGCTAAGTTATAGTCGTTTTCGGTAAATATGCAAAAAATGTTCAGTATCCTAAGAAGAACATTTTTGTCAGAAATTATTTATTTTTCGAAGGAGTATTACACATGTACGAGTTTCAAATAATTATTTGTGTTTTCACTGTATACTTTTTTTAAACAATCTCCAACGCGAAGGATTTTCCGTTGCACGTTTACAGACACCAAGTTTCGACGCACGATCCGTCTTCTCTCCTCATACGACCGCAGCGACAAAGTACTGTTGTCGCGTCAGACGTGACTTGCGTCCGTTAAGGGTTAAATATTCGAATAACAGTTTTGAATCTCCAAAGTAATACATCGTTCTATTTCCTCCGGATCGCGTTGCCACGATCTATGGATGGACACGCTCGAGCCACGAGCCGTGCAAATGGGATTGTTGCGTTCCGCAGTTGCAACGGTAGTAAATCCTTCGGGGTTCCGGATAGAGGGGCGTTCTCCATACGATCATCGTCATGCTACACTAGTCAATGAAGGGTTATTTACGGGTCATGGAGTGCTACATAATACCGGAGGGGGCCAGGTTCAGAGGGAAAGGTCACCGTTTCCATGCGCCTCGTCTTTCAACGACACCGGAACAATTAAACGTAGGATATTACGCGACTCGGGAGGCATTTTCGACTCGAGCCGACGCGACGATAGATGGCTTCGATTTCTCATTGTCCTTCGGGCCACTCGGCTTCGGCAACGTTGATTAAAATCGTGTAATATCACCCTCTTTCGCCTTTGATGTTTCATTTCAGTGATTGAAGAACTTATGCTTTCTTATGGAAATATTTATGATCGATCGAAGAGTTGGGTTGTTCGAACGTTCGTGCACATTTGTACACGGGTTATGGATCGAAAATATCTCGGAATAGATATATACGGATACTGCATCGTGGGTCTTTTAATAGAATAATTTATCTATTGGTTTCCCCGCGTTATTACGGCGACAAATCTGTTGGGAGCTGGGTAAAACGATTTGAACGATCCAGGAGCGTTTATACATCGTCGGCATAGAGCAATCATTGGTGAAATTGATGAATGCCGTTCTCATTACGTCATTAGTATCGCTATCTGGTTGTAATATATGGAGAAGTTCTCGGCGAGGCGATCGAATGCAAACGAAGTGTTACGTACAATTTGCATAATGGGATTTTAATCTCTAGATACGCCGGGACCGCGATAGGCGACACCATATTGGTGCATAAAAACGAGAAAATTATTAATCACCCGTGCCACGATCGGACACCTGTCCAACGGGAGATATAAATTTCCTTCTGTCCAATAACTCGAACAACTATCGTTGTTATATATCACGCTATCTCGCAAAACTAATACCTCTGACGCGACAAACTTCGTCCAACAATTCTGGCCGGAATGACGTAAGATCTTTGGTACGATCGATCAATTTCCGATGACACTCGACTCTCCGCGGTCGTGATCAATCTTCCACCCTCCCTGCTCCTCCACCCTGTGCCATTCTAAATATCCTGAATCTCCGAAAATATCCGACGTTTATCGCACCTGAACGACCCTCGACATCGTTTCCACGTCGTCTGGCGAGAAACAAGAGCAACCAGCGAGCGAGCAAGCCCGTAGGAGCGAAGCGTGTGTGACGCAGCTGCGGCATGAAGCTGTCGCGATTGAAAGCGTCGAAGGCGGGCGGCCTCCCTCTCCGGCGTGGAACGACGAAACAGCCCCGTTGACCGACATCGTCGGAGCACGTGTCGAGCGCGTTGAGAAGCGGCGAACAGAGAAGGGTAACGGGTGTTGGACGAAGAGAATGCTGGAGGATAGAGGATAGAGCCAGGAAATTGGCGTAGGGGGTAGGCGAGGCGCGAGAATTTGCCGAAAATCGACTAGATTTTGGGGTGTCTCGGAATAGTGTGCGAGGAGAAACGACGCCGTTCGTGCAGGGCGCCGTAGCGTCGCGCCGACAGGCTCCGAGCCAATGCGCTGTGAAAATGCCCGGGTGGGAAAGGGTGGATCGGGGGTGGCGCGCAAGCGTCGTCGTGGTATCGACGCCTCGACTCCCGGGCCGAGGGAAAGAAGCGGACTCAGGCGGTAGTAGTAAAGCCCAGCTCGGGTCGGCCGAGCGCAAATGTGCGCTCTGCGTGCTGACAGTCGCGTCTCGTTCGAGCTGGTCTCGTCTGTGATCTCGTTCTCGGATCACGAGAACGCGTTCCTGAGAAACGTCTGACCGTCTAACCGGGGAGAGAGATGTGTCTGGCGTGAAGGAACGTCCTGGACGAATATCGTACAGGAGAGGACGTCTCTACCACAGTGAACATCCTTCGTTTCAGTGTGTGTTCGTCGCTCTGTTTCTCGCTCGCTCGGCTGTCTCTCTCGCTCTGTGCCGCTTTCCGTCTTTCCTCTCTGTTACTCGCTGTTTCTGCCCCAGTCACATATACACACACTGTCTCTCCCTCTTTCTCTCTTGTCGTCGTCTCTCTGTCGGCCCATCGAGATCGAGGGGGTAAAAGTGGCGCGAGCACGGGCAGACCCAGCCGGAGACTGGCGGCGTTCGAGGCTCTGGCGGAGCTGGTGCACGAGATCAGGATGAAATCGAGGAGGTACGTGGTCCAGCGGTGTGTTTCGCCGTTTAATGCACACATCGGGCAAATATGGCAGTGACTAGGTCGCGCGTCACGCTACCGTTCATGTCGCGATGGTTAGGGATGCTGCGTGGACCGTACATTGCGTTCTCTCCCTCTTTTTCGCTCGTCATTCATGCGTTCCCGCTTCTTCGCTTTCGACTGTTCACCCTGTGCGCAATCAGCCGATCGCGCGCGCGACCATCTCGCGTTCCCGATGTTCGTCGTCGGCAGGCTCGCCGCTTGGAAAGCCAAGTCTCGTCGGCACAGCTTTCGTCGCGCGACATGCCACGAACATCGGACGCGACTTGGTAGCAGTGAACGGCGGGAACGTCGAAAAGGTTAAGTCTCATTTGCATTTAAGACCACTTCACCCCGAGGCTTTCTCCGACTTTGTTCCATTATTCGATAGTTAGAGAAAGAGAGAACGTTCGAATAATGGAATCATTCTTTCATCTGTAATCAAACGTGAATGGATATCCTCCGAGAGGGAGATTCCACGGGCACAATGCGTGCTCTCCTTTGACGTTTTTCCTCGTTGTTGCTCTTTCATCTTCGTTCCTCACCATCTTTCTCACCATTTCACTCTCTTTTTCATTCACTCGATCTCTCTCCCTTTCTTCCTCTCTCTTTCTCTCCCCCTCTCTCTCTCTCTCTCTCTTCCTCTCTTTGCTTCTCTATTTTATTCTTTTCTATCTCTCTTAGCAGCCACTTCCTCTACTTCCTCCAACTGAACCCTTTCATCCCCCTTTTACAGTGTGGCCCACGTTCGGCTTTCTTTGACATACACTCGCACACAATCTCTCGTTCCCGCACACGTACACCAACACGTACGCGAACGAATGCGCGCACACGCACATGGCCGTTCGAAAATTGATGTCACGAGGCGAGGAGAGAGCGGAAAATACATAGATACACGTACACCGACGCCGGATGTACATTGACTCGGCCCTATCTGTGTGCTCCCGTCAGCTTATCACGACATGCGCATCATTGGGCAAATATTCGGTTAACTAAACAAGGCAGGCCCTCCCTCGCTATATACGTAACCATGTACCGTGTATCGTGGTTATATCACGGTGTGACACGACGCTGGTTGCACGAAGAGGGGCCAGCATCGCGACGCGACCGAACGTTCGTTCGCGAACCTGCTTCGAGCTTCTTCCTGCTCCGACGATAATTGAACAACTTTGCCCGAAAAAAGCTACCACCCCAGCCTTTTTATCGCTCGTTTCGTCGTTCATCGGTGAACCCGTGTCGCCGAACGAGTTCACGAGCGAACGATAACCGGTGTACTCGACGTTGCTCGAGCGCAGCGAATGGACGCGAACGAGCGTTCAATTGGAAATTAAATAATCGGCTGGTTGAAGAAAGATGACACTGTTTCGTCGCATTGTGTCCCATCGGAGTGGTTGAAACGTTCGTGTAGCAATTACTAAACGGCTCTCGAATTACCAGAGAAATTGGACGATCTTCGTTGACGCGTGTTCCACGTTTTCCAGCCGGAGATAGGCGACGCTTCAATGAAAATGTGAAGAGCGCTCGGAACAATTTTTTTTTTTTTTTCTTTTTTTGTCCCCCGTATTTTGCTTGTATTTCTTTTTTCTCTCAATTTTATTCGCCGTAACGACGCTCGGGGTTGAAACGATAAAATTGCCGACACGCAACAAAGGAGCGATCCAATTGTCGAATAACGAGCGAGCACTTTTAATTCAGTGTGCATTTCTTCGTTCTCAATTTCAACTCCCTTTCCTTTTTGTCTCTTCGTTCCTTCTTTTGTCTCGTATCCCGTTCACTCTCACTCTCTCGAGGCCCAAGAAACGATTCGTCCGGTATTTTGTCGTTTCCCAGGGCAAGAACACTTGATTATTCATTGGTTGAAATGCGTTCACGGGAGTAAAGAATATCGACGAGCGAACGAACCCCCTTGGTTCGCAACTTTTCTCATTAATTGAAGCACTGTGTAAAAGCGGCGCGACGGAGGGCGTAATAACTTTTGCTATGTAAGGCAAAATTCAGAAAGCGGGACGCTAGCCGAGCCGTAACGTGATTTAAAGGTTTAATAAAGTCAGCCACGTGGATTAATTCGCTTTCGGGCGACGCGTACAGGGGAATGATTTGTGCGGCTGGATCAAAATCGCCCACAGAATTGATTGCGTTCCGTTTTCCGCAAATTATCGGTTATTCTAACGCCATTCAACATTTTTAATCCGCTGAACGCTGAAACGGTACAATGGTAGGATAAAATTGTTATATTCGAGCTTGCAACGCGCGAATAAAGAAAGGTAGAGAAATTGTTACGTTCTTTTCGTTCGTTTGTATGTTTGTAGAAGATTGGAAAATTTTTGAACCGTCCGATAAAAAAAAAATGTGTCGAACAGGTTATTGAAAATGTTTCTAATACCGTTTTTCGTTTGGTCGATATTCTTGCTACCCTAAATAAAAACCAACCTTAATTGTGGGTGTAATTTTCTCAGATTCCTGTTATCTGGTCGATCGATTAAATAAAATCACCGCTGGTGAATTATATACGTGTGCAACGTGATTAGGGAATCATGTAGAGCAGGATGTAGGCGATACTTTGTTATAATTAATGCAAATACCGGGTGCAATTATTTTAAATATAGTGGCACTGAAATTAACGTTGGTCAGGTAACTACACTGGCTACAGAAAAATACGATAACGATGAAAATACGACAAACCGATGTATCTATGTTAAAAAAAATTTATTTTATTTAATTATCACTGTACTATTAAATTTTATTACTGTATTATTGCAGTGTTACCACGATGCATCTATAGCAATTATTAGTTGAAACATTTTCAAATTAAAGTGAAAAACTGTAATCAATTGTAATTTTTTCTCTGTTATTAATATTAACTCAATTAAAGTGCTTGTAGAGCCTTAAATGTAACAAATTTGAATATAAAATACATATTTTAACCCTCTATGGGACCGTGTGACTTAAAAGTTCCAAACTGATGTATCTATATTTTGAAAAATTAATTTTGTTTAGTTATCACTGCACTGTTAAATTTGATTACTGTATTACTGTAGTAATTATTAGTTAAAACATTTTCAAATCAAAGTAAAAAATTGTAATCAGTTGCAATTTTTTCTCTGATAAGCTGACAAAATTCAGGCTATAGAGGGATAATATGAATTGAAAAAATTCTGTTAAAAGTTAAGGTTGTTTCGAGTTAAACCATAAATTATAGGTGTTAAAATTTCTTAACTTTTGTCTTAACTTTTCACGGTATTTTTGCAAGATTTATTCAAAGCGATAAAATAATTATGCTCGGTTTGTTTAATTTTTCTATAGATTCAACGAATCGAAAGTTTAAGTATAAAAATATTATTCTGTCCTGTTGAGATATTTTTCAAGTATAGCGACAACAAATGTTTCAAGAAGATTAATTCAATTAAATAATTAATACGTGGCACGATTTTATTATTAACAATTCAAAGTATCTTTATTTTCGCGATATCTTTGCACGATTTATTTAAAGCAATAAAATAATTATGCTCAGTTTGTTTAATTTTCACTATAGATTCAACGAATCGAAAGTTTAAATATAAAAATATTATTCTGTCCTGTTGAGATATTTTTTATAAGTATAGTGATAAGTATAATGACAACATATGTTTCAAGAAGATTAAATCAACTAAATAATTAATACATGGCACGATTTTACTATTAACAATCCAAAGTATTTAAAAAAAAAAAAATTGCAACGTTTTACTTAACAAGTTGCGCGCTGACTTTCCTTTGTCCTTTCATGTGTGCCATTTAAATTACGACTCTCTCGTTAGTTTTGAAAATTTAAAACAGCAAAAGTACAGAATCCTTTGTACCGTTCCCTTTTACGTTACTCCCGTGTAACTCATTCTATCAGCAAACAGAAAAAGAAAAACAGTATCCCTGAAAAGTAACGTCAATAACTAACAGCGTGCAAAAGTTTTTGCAACGTCAAAAATAATATTAAAATTCGAAACGAAGAATTCTTTAAACATTAATCAAACGGTGTTTTATAATTCTATAACCCATGCAGCGAGTAACGAAAACCGTGGCGCAATATAAAACGAGGAAACTTTTCATAAAGAACGAGTTGAAGCGACAGAATAATTTTTTCTTTTTTCTTTTTTTATACAGAACTCCGTTTTCCACACAATTTACTTTGAAACGCCGTCGAGTGCACGTGTACTCGGCTAAGGCATGATGTAAAGAATCTTGCTACAGACCCGACCAGAATCTCGTTTTTCATTCACTTCACGAACACAGGTTGCTGAAAAATGTTTCGTCTATTTTTACATATCAAACTACATTTATAGAATTGAAGACGCGCTACGAACTTCCGTTGACTTGGACCAAGTTTCCGACTCTTCAAATGTTCCAACCATTTTCCACCTTAATTGGGTACGCTTTCTTTACCATTCTCAGTTAAAAGAATACTATTCTCCGCTGCATAAGTTTCACCGTTTCTCGTAACAAGCGTACTCGACCAGATTTCTAATTTAAATCACCTGAATACGGAACCTTGCTACGAAAAGCTACGAAACAACATTACCGTCGACCACAATGTTCTCTATCTCGTCTATCGTACAATAGACATTTCGTTAAAACTACAATCTTTGCAATTTCTTCGAATAATAATAAATTTCTCGATTGCGCAAAGTACAAAATAAACGTGGGAAAATAGAAGAAAAAACAGAAATTGAATACAGAATATGAAAACAAAATTGAAACAATCCTCTGTTAACTCTTTGCACGTCGAACGTCTCCTCTCGGGGGACATCAGATTTTATTAACGATATCAATGATTACGGAGGATGAACTTACGTCGGCGTAACTTTTTTAGAAAATGCACGTTTCCTTGAAGTTCTCTATTTCGAATGGCAAGAGACAGCAAATAAAAAAGTGTGGTACATACCGAAATATGGAAAGATTTCTGTTTGCACGCTTTCGTATTAAAATGTCGCGAAATGGCTCCGAGTGCAAAGGGTTGACACGTTAAACGCCACGTCGATTTTGGTCGACTTTCCTTTAGGTTGTGTGCTGCGATAATAATTAAAAAACATTTGGTCGCAAAATAATTAGGAATTTAAGAAGAAAATTGTAAAGGCCTGCAAAGGAAGATGGTAACATTGTTTAATGCGATTTAATAGAACTCGTTAATGAATTATAAAGTATTATTTTTTGAAATAATACTATCAGTTTTCGGAAACCAACGACGCCTGAACGAAAATTTCAGCGTCGGTCCGCAGGGACCGATGTGGCGCTTAACGTGTTAAAAGTCCTAAAGTCCTAAAGTCCTAAAGTCCTGAGTTCTAAAAATCCTAAATTTTCTACAAACATTGGGCGAGTGTAATAGTTCGCGGCCGATTTCGCATTAAAATACAAGTAATTTGGCGTGTAAAATTTTTTTTTATCGGTTAATTATATAATCTTAGCTTCGTACGACCTTCCTATTTTGCGATAAGTTATGCACAACGTGATCGTGGATCAAGGAAAGTCGGCCGGAGCGTGGTTCGTCGTTAAGTTGAAAATCACCGCGTTTGAATTTTGCAAACCACTTTTTCACAATACGAAAAGCTGGTGCACGGTCTTGATAAACATCCTGAATGTTTTTTATAGCAGTTTCCACCGCTACACCTTTGTGGAATTCATAGAGCACGACGTGACGCAAATGAATCTTTTCTTGGCACATTTTAAAAATCTCTTTTCACGATATAAATGCTATGAAAGAACAAAAGACAGCTGTCAGAATAACAATTGAATATCGTACTTTTCATCTGTCGGGAGGTTTGCACGAGCAACACCAGATGTCATTTGCAAATAATTAATTTAGTCGCGTCTATTGAAATCGGGCACGAACTATTGCACTGACCCAATACTTCAACACCTTCCAACTTTAACACTGGAACTACCGAACCAGTCTAAATGACTGATTCATAATTTTTTATAGAAACTGCATAAATTTACGATGCTGAATCTTGGGGATTTTTGTCATTTTGACTGGTTCGTAATTTTTTATAGACATTTTATAAATTTAGAAGGATGTATTTTTGGGGATTTTTGTCATTCTGACTGGTTCATAATTTTTTATAGACATTTTATAAATTTACAATGATGTTTCTTTGGGGATTTTTGTCATTTTCACTGGTTCGTAATTTTTTATAGACATTTTATAAATTTAGGAAGATGTATTTTGGGGGATTTTTGTCATTTTGACTGGTTCATCATTTTTTATAGAAATTTTATAAATTTACAATGATGTTTCTTTGTGGATTTTTGTCATTTTGACTGGTTCATAATTTTTTATAGACATTTTCTAAATTTAAAAGGATGTATTTTTGGGGTTTTTTGTCATTTTGACTGGTTCATAATTTTTTATAGACATTTTATAAATTTACAATGATGTATTTTGCGGGATTTTTGTTATTTTGACTGGTTCATAATTTTTTATAGAAATTTTACAAATTTACAGTGATATATTTTTAGGGATTTTTGTCATTTTGACTGGTTCATAATTTTTAATAGAAATTTTATAAATCTACAACAATGTATTTTAGGGCATCTTCTACAACTCTTTGTAAAAAAATATTTACAAAGAACTGTTACCCTTACCATAAATATTTTTCCAAACACCTATCATTTTTATTTCTTCGATACAAATAAGTCTACTATTAATCGCCAATAGTTCTACTGTTAATATCATTTCAAATCATCGATAGCTTCTCACCTTCGCTAACACTTGTTACAATTATTGAAAACTTTTTACTATTTTTATCCACGATTGTTGTTCCACGAGGGTGCAAGAGAAACAAGGGAAGAAGGAAAGACCCTTTCGTGATTGAATCGCGTCTATTCGAAGACCACAGATAAGACAGCTACAAGGGAATAGGGGAAACGGCAGAAAAGAGCAGACTCTAACGTAATTTCTAAATCCGAACGCTACGAGGCCGGGGCTTCAATAAGCCCTGCATTTTTATGTAACACAGACTTGACCGTCGCTGGTTGTCGCGTGTCGATGCACACATAGATCTGCTTAACCCGAGCCTCGGTCGAAGATATTCGTTTAATTCGATCGCGATTCGCGCAATCGCTAATCACGTTGTTCGCCGTGTCGCCATCTTATCGGCGGTCTCTAGGTACATTGTTCGCTGTGGAAACAGAAACGATTTTCATGTTCAGGGTTGATTGTAGATTATCCCGTTCCAGTTGAAATCTAATCTGATAGAAAGCGCGATAACCGAACGGGAGAAACGTCCTGTAAGCGGATCTATTATGACACCACCTTTTATTGAAGACACGACCAGTTTACGCTGCGACCTTTTATTTTCTGCATATTGAACCGCATTTGTAGTTTCAACTTTCAAAACGTTTAATCAAGCATTTCGACTATTTTATTAGGTAATCCAACACCCTTTCTTTGCTATCCTGACTGAAATGTGTGTTAACAATCTATGGCGCCGTGTTACTTAAAAGTTGCAATCTGATGTATCTATATTTTAAAATATTTATTTTATTTAGTTATCAATGTAATGTTAAATTTAATTACCGTATTATTATGTAGAGATACCACGATCCATCTACAGCAATTATTAGTTAAAAAATTTTCAAATCAAAGTGAAAAACTATAATTTTCAAATCAAAGTGAAAAACTATAATTTTTAAATCAAAGTGAAAAACTGTAATTTTCAAATCAAAGTGAAAAATTATAATTTTCTAATCAAAATGAAAAACTGTAATTTTCAAATCAATCGTAATTTTTTTTCTCTAATAAGCAGACAAAATTCGAACTACAGAGGGTTGATTACCGTTTGATCTAATTTACGAATTTATAAGATAAAAATTTTTAATCCCAATCTTTTTTACAAATTTAAATTAAATAATTTCTTTTAATCCAACATTTTTCAAATATAAATCTTAACAAAGCAATCATCGTTTTCGCGATCGAACTGCTTTCCATCTGTTTGTATTCACGTTTCACAAGGCGAGGCTTTTTATTTTTTATTTTATTTTACAAGAGACTGGTTCATAATTCCTCATAGAAGTTTTAGAAATTTTCAGTAGCGCGTTTTTAAGGACTTTCTATAATTTTTTGTACAAAATATGCACAGAGAATTACCCCTAATATAAGCGTTTTTTAAAATACTTATTTTGATTTCTTTGGTACAAACAAGTCTACTTTAATCGTCGGTACTTCCAGCGTTAAAGATCGTCGCATTAGTACTCGCTTAAGGGCGTTGATTTTGGGACTAAGAATCGCGGATCTGGCCAGATAATTTTCTACGGTGTACACAAGAATGCGGTTTTAATTGAGACGGAATGTATTAGTTGCGCTTGGCACACACGGAGATTCTCGCGAAGATTGCGGTATCGAGTCACTTAATGACGTTTATCTTGAGGTCGCCGATTATGGGTACGAATAATTAAACATTATATTAAATTTGTCTCCACACGTACATATTATAAACAATTCTAAGTAACAGATTTGTTTCACAAAAAATTTCTAGCATCAATCATACCAAATTTCTGTTTCGAATTATTTCACTCTTAACAATTTTCCATCCATTCGATAATTACTGTTAATTCTAAACAATATTCACGCAAGCTTTTAAACCTATAAATATCGTTACGAAAATACCTACGATACCTTCGAAGTACCTTTAGAAATTCTAATCGCAGCTCAAATTATTATCCTCGCCGCAATTGACAATGTTCGATCTTCAAAAACAGCAACAAAAACATACACTCTCCCTAAAACCACTCTTCGAAACAACCCTCTGTTCCATATCAAGCATTGCCAGCACGAGTCACGCGACGACCGCAAAGTCGAAAGCGAAATTAAAATTCGTACCAAACATACATCCCCCAAACAAGTCCTCAGCCATCCGTTTACAAACACCGATCAATTCCATCGGCATCCCCGTTCCCTTCGTTTATTTTGCGGTCGATGATCGTCCGAGAAATATACGTTCGACGAAGAACACGTCATGCCTCGAACAAAATAGAGAAGTTTCGCTTTAATTCGGCGATGGTGACCGGTCTACGCGGTACTGCATAATATAACCCTCCATTCAGGATCGACTCGGCTGAATTATGAATGGCGGTCGATAGCTAGAGGGAGGACGCGTGTACTTACCGGCCATGCGAGTTTCGACCTGGCCTACGTGGCTCTCGCGAGAATGTGTGTGAAAAAGAAACGGCTATAGAAGCCGAGTTCCCGTCGATTTTCATCCCTCTCGCACGAATGTCGCTCGAACGATCCACCCTTCCGGATTCAATTCGCGCTCCTTCTCCTGAGACGCATCGATTTGATCCTTGGCAATCGAGGTTGGCTGTACGCGAGTAGAAGATGGTCAAGAGTGAAATTTTCCGGTGTAAACACGGCGTCGAGTGGGTTGTGAAACGACGTCGTACGTCACCGCGGATGGCCGCGTTACTGGAAAACGGTGGTAACGGTGAAAAGGTTTTTTAGTGGTTGAAGTTATGGCTGGCTCGGTGTCTTGGAACGACGGTCTTGAAAGGCGTATTTTTAGCACAGCAAGTATGTCGGGGTGCAGGGTAGCGCATGGTGCAGTGTTTCTTCTTCTGATGCTTCTTCTTCTGCTAAGAAAGATTCCGAACCCGATTCATTCGGCGGGCTATTGGAATATGGATGAGGTTTCAGATTGTGAGGAATTTTGGTGGTAGCTGATTAAATTGAGGGGCGATTCTTGTTCTTTATACGAGCGCGGTGATCGCGAGAGTGTTTCGATTCCATGATGCTCGAAGCGAATTGATCCTTTATAGTTTGAATACGCGTTGCACCTTTTTCGCGTAATTAATTATTAACTCTTTCGGTACAAGCGCGGTCCGTTGTGCGCCGCTCCGAAAATGCAGGTATGAAGATTTTTCCTAAGCATTAAATAAGAACTGTGCTTGATAAAATATTGTTTCTTCTAACAAGTGTCGTTTATAGTTTTAATATTAAAAGATTAACATTGAATATAAAAGATTGATATTGAAAGATATACGAAAAATGTATATATACGCCTTTGAAAATTGAGTAGTCATCCGATAAAAGCGTGCATAGACGCTTTCTGTACCATAGAATTATTTATATTCTCATTTATTTAAATTTTGTTATGTGTATTTTTGTTATATCAACAAAGACTGTATCGATTAGTGTACCAAGAGCTCTTTCAATTCCTATAGCACCGTAGTGAAAGGGTTAATTATATAAGTAACGCTAGGATCATCAGATGGATGCCGGGTATATCCGACGCTCGTACACACGGGTCATCAGATGAATACCGGGTATATTCGGCGCTCCTACCGAAAGGATTAAACCAGATATATGATTCCAATTTTTTACTATCGCTAACCGTTTGCTGCCTCTTCCCTCTCTCTATAATTTCACGTATCCAACTTAATTTCCCACTTACTCGACCATATTACACCATTCCATGAAAAACACCAAAAGGACAACCTTTTTTCCAAAAAAGATACACATAGTACCACGTTTCACCACGTTTCACCACGTTTCACCACGTTTCACCAGGTATCCCAAATTCAAAGTACTCAATTCATTCTTCGATTCATCGTTCACTCGTTTCGCTCGATTCGTATGGGTCACCTCATCGTCGTCACGACCATCATCGCTTTCTCCGCCATCATGGTCCATCTATCAGATCAGCTTCTGGTGATTCTCCGCGTGAATTAAGACGAAACGTTAGCGATTTATACTCTCTGCTTGCAGCAACATATCTGTATCGATCCTCCATCAAGATCATCGAAGTTACGAGGTCGTTAGAGAAGGTACGTTCGCGTAAAGATCTCTGGGAAAGTTTGTCGTTGCTGGTGGAGAATTGACAGCCTCCGGCAGGGCAGGTCTCGAGGAGAAGTCAGGAGAACCAGGAGGCGAAGGAGGACCAGGTGCGAGCTACAAGAAGAGCCTGGCACCTGGCTGTTTAGAGGCTGTTGACAAAAGGGGCAAGGGAGGGGGGAGGGGGTGACGGGTAACAGCACCTAAGGGCGGGTGGGGGGATGCAGCTCGAAAGGGTGGCGGCATGGAGGAGCCCTCGCTGGAGGCTCTCATGCAGGCGGGCCTCATCATCGTGGTCGGTGCCGCCATCATCTTCTCGAATCTCCTCATCATCGCCACCTACCTCAATTTCCGTGGTAAGTACTTTAGTACGTAGTAACTGTGAAACTTTCGCGTGAATAAATGACGGGGTGCAACTGATTTCGCGATAGGAGCGAGAGTAGATTTCTTTTCTCTTTGTTTCGTTCGGGAAAGAAAAAAAAAGGGATCGCATCGTGTGTCTTTTTCGACGGATATCTTTGATCGGAGAAGTATGAAATAATTATTCTTCAATTATAGTACTATAAATATATACGATGATACATTAGTCACTGTGTGCGTGGTAAATGCATGGTTGTTGCGATAAGATTTGTGTTAGCAATCGTCGACTCGGCAGCCAACTTAGCAGTTTCGTTCTCCAGCTTGAATATCGATTAAATATACATGGTTAAGACGTAGCTGTTCACGTAAACCCTAAATGTGTAACGTTAGATAGAAGGATGAGAACAATGGTTTCGGAAAATACGTTTCCAGTAGTTTTGCTGAAACTACCTGATGTTCTTAGATCCGTTGATTCGTTGATACATCGGATCAAAGCAACTGTACCATTGCACTGTTCGGATACAATAATTAAAGAGCATCCCTTTTTTCGCATGCGCTTTAATTAAACGCTTCGATATAACGAACCGAATAACACTCAATTAGCGGAATGAAGTATCTACCCATGTTTCGATTAGAACGCAGTTATAAAAATAGTTTATAAACAATGCGTTTTGCGTATGCCCATTCTCACGACACTATCCCGCCACCGCTGCCACGATAACTTCTAGTTTCTTTGTCCCCAACGGGTATCCTTTAATTTCCTGTCCGGGTGACCCTGTCGCCGCAGAACAGTGAAAAAGGAACGATCAAAAAGTGTAACATTCGGTGAAACGCGAGCGTTCCCTGCTTCACAGTGTGACGTCCACACTGGTGGTAAATACAAATGAGCGTCACACCGCATAGGTCCCTCCGAGGTGATAAACTACTACTTGCTGTCTCTCGCGTCGGCGGACCTTCTTTGTGGTCTGCTGGTGGTTCCACTTTCGGTGTATCCGGCGCTCGAACGAAGATGGGTCTATGGGGACATCGTGTGTCGGCTCGTTGGCTATTTGGAGGTTACCCTTTGGGCGGTATCCGTCTACACCTTCATGTGGATCTCCGTGGATCGGTATTTGGCCATCAGGTACAATTTAATTTATTATTCTTTTCTTTCTTATATTCCGTAGTCTTTAAAATCGAGATTTGTATTTTGTGGATTTTTAAAATAATCGTTACGTTTAGAATTACTGTTATTATTTGCGAATGTTAGAACCTCGAAAGAATAAAGATGACCATTCGTACGATGTTCAGAATATAATGAAAAAATTTATATTTCTTTTGAGATTCTCTCGCGCAACGTGTTCTATTTCGAGCAAAGTCTCTCTCAAGACTCGTGCTTGCATAAAATTCAAAGTATATTACAGAAAATTAACTATAATTTACCTTTGCAGCGACAGGATACCTTTATCCACGATACCTCTTTCTTATATTCCATAGTTTTTAAAATCGAGATTTGTATTTCGTGAATTTTTAAAATAATCGTTACGTTTACAATTACTGTTCATTAGTATTTGCGAATGTTAGAACCTCGAAAGAATAAAGATGACCATTCGTACGATGTTCAGAATATAATGAAAAAATTTATATTTCTTTTGAGATTCTCTCGCGCAACGTGTTCTATTTCGAGCAAAGTCTCTCTCAAGACTCGTGCTTGCATAAAATTCAAAGTATATTACAGAAAATTAACTATAATTTACCTTTGCAGCGACAGGATACCTTTATCCACGATACCTCTTTCTTATATTCCATAGTTTTTAAAATCGAGATTTGTATTTCGTGAATTTTTAAAATAATCGTTACGTTTACAATTACTGTTCATTAGTATTTGCGAATGTTAGAACCTCGGAAGAATAAAGATGATCATTCGTACGATGTTCAGAATATAATGAAAAAATTTATATTTCTTTTGAGATTCTCTCGCGCAACGTGTTCTATTTCGAGCAAAGTCTCTCTCAAGACTTGTGCTTGCATAAAATTCAAACTATATTACAGAAAATTAACTTTAATTTACCTTTGCAGCGACACGATACCTTTATCACTAGTCTCGCACATTCCGTAGAACAATAACATAGGTCTAAGCCGGAATAATGACCAATACCAAGATCATAGGTAAACTGAATTCTAGAAAATCTTCGCTGAACCTAGTCTATTCGTTCACACATCTCTTAGCATAGTACACTTACACGAACGAGCTAGATTATTCACTAGATCGATGCTGTATCTTCATCCCTTCACCTAACTGTCCTAAACTTAACAATGATCTTTCACTTTAGACACTTTCTGTATTGCCGTGTATTGTTTCATCGTGGTTAATGGAACGATTTGGTTTCACAGGAAACCGTTGCGATACGAGACCGTGCAAACGAAAACCCGTTGCCAATGCTGGATGGTCTTCACTTGGATCAGCGTGGCGATGATGTGCTGCCCGCCCCTCCTAGGTTTCCAAAAGCCGATCTTCGACCGCGAGGCGTTCATCTGCATGCTCGATTGGGGCAACATGGCTGCTTACACCATCACACTGTCGATCCTCGTGCTAGGTCCGTCGGTCATCACCATCGTCTACACCTACAGTTACATCTTCACGATGATGAGGCGACTGAAATCCGGCGTACTGATTCACGACAAGGAGTACGCGACTGCGCTCTCGGAGAACTTGAGCAATCCGAGTCACATCATGTCTTTCGTCCTGGTGATGACTTTCTGGTTGTCCTGGGCACCGTATGCCGGTCTCCAGATATACGCTGTCATTAACGGGCCGCCGCAGGTAATTTAAATGTCGCTCTTTATGCGTGAATGTAAGGAAATGTAGGAGAAAGGTCAGTTTCGATCAGTCGATACAGGAAATTATTCTATCGCGTGCTTGTCTTCTCTGTTAGTTTTTTTATAGATTTTTTATAGATTTCTTATAGATTTTTTATGGATTTTTTATAGACTTTTTGTAGATTTTTAGCACATGAGATTTGCTTAGCCACTTGCGCTGGCGAAAAATTCTCACTGAGAAGCGTCATAGAGCGTTCGATGCCTTAGAGAAATCGGAAAAGGATTTATATTTTTTATATTGGCTTCCCGGTATAAATTTCGCTTGTTTCGCCCGTTTTTAAATTTTTCAGTATTTTGAATATTTTAATATACTTGCTCAGAAATGCATGTCTAACGAAAAATTTCGCCGTACCCAGTGGACGTCGCGAGTGAATTCGTACCATACCGTACGGCCAGTACGTGCCGAAGTCTGCCGTAGTCAAAGGGTTAAAGGGAATATAGAGGGTCGATTGATTATAAAATTATACAAATATGAATATTTAATTTATTTATTGATTTATCCATATGATGCCATCATCCATTCATGATCATTCCCATATAAACCGCGGACAGCAAAAAAAATCTAGAATAAAAATTGGATCGGGTTAAAAATAAACGTCGTTTTTGTTTATCAGAGCAGAATTTTATTAAAAATTAAAACTTGAATTTGGAACTAAAAAGTTTTAGTGGTTTCTAAAAGTAGCTATCGGTTGTCCATTTTGCGCGATTTTTGCCAGAGATAAACAGTTAATATATTTTTTGCAATCAAAACTCAAGCTTTCTAAACTAATGGAGTGTATAAGTTTAACCGTTTTAGTGCCACGGGTCGTATAAAAAATCCAGTCGAAAAGTGCCAAGCGGAGCGATCGCGCTTTTCGTATTTCAGAAACAAATAAAAATATATCGAATCAAAATTGATCGTGTACATGGCTTTTCTTCATTTTTATATTAAGAAATATAATCTTCGCTATATTAAATTATATTCAAAAATATTAAATATTATATTATATTAAAATTATATTAAAAAATATAATCTTCGCTACGAAGATTGCAGGAGCAAAAATTTCAGTTTTGTAACATTTTTTCAAACAAAAAGTGACGTATTGCTATAGATCGATGCGATGGCACTTTTAGACTTACGTAAACCACTATCGCTAATTTCGCGTTTTGGTTTTAGAGAAAGACAAAACATGTTAAAGATTCACCTGTCCCTTTTTTCACGTTTCAGGTACCGTTTCTCCACTTCGCAGTGGTATGGTTGGGGGTAACGAATAGTTTCTGGAAAGCGGTGGTTCTCGGAACCTTGAGCCCGCAGTTTCGCCTGGCGGTTCGCGTGCTCTGTCTGACGCTGTGCTGTCGGCACAGACGACTTCCGCCGGAGCTGCTCGGCCTCGACGACGACGATTAAACGCCAAACGCCTACGAGAACAAGAGGGGAAACGCTTTCCTTTTGCGCGCGAGCGTTCTACAACACGCGCCCCATTCCTAGAGCATCGCTTTTCATCTCTCGGTATTCGAGGTCGTTTCTTACATCCACCGTCGTTCTCTCGGAGTCTTCTTCGAGGGCTGAAACTGAGATTCTTTGTTCCGTAAGGCGCAACCACGACGTCCGACGACAAACGCGCGATCAACCTGGTCAAATTTCCACGGGAATATTAAAAACGATTTTCGCCAATCAACTCGTTCGACGATCACGCGGTGCCAAACAGCTTGGCTCGCGCGAAGCTCGTTCCTTTCTCGATCGTCCGCTTTAAGGGAACGGTTGTTCCTTAGACGCTTTAACTATCTATTTAATCCACCCGTTTGCCGTTTCACGCGAACGCAACGGAAGACGAATTCCTGATCGAGCGAGACCGGATTGGTCGAGTGCGATAAAGTGAATCCCTCCTTGGATCAACGAGGAATCGAAAGACACGATAATAAACCGGAACTTCGAAGACATTTTTTTCGAACGGAATCACCTTTCGCCGTTAGACGCGTTCGAGAATCAGAACCGTCGGACCTTATCGCGCGCAATTAATAATCTAATCAAGGCGGACATTGAAACGGTTAGCAAGAACGTGAAAAAGAAATTAAGAAAAGAGAAAGAAACGAAATTAAAGAGACACGCGTTAGATGAGACGTACTGTAATTTAAGTACGTCGTTGCTTCTTTAACCCTTTATGGTTCGAATTTTGTCTGCTCATCGGGAAAAAAATTACGATTAATTACAGTTTTTCAACTTGGATTTGAAAATTTTTTAACTAATAATTGCGGTAGATGGACCGTGGTATCGCTACGGTAATATACAGTGATAACTAAATAAAATAAATCGTTTAAAACATGGATACATCAGTTTGCAACTTTTAAGTCACACAAAGCCACAGAGGGTTAAAATATTCGAATCACTTAAAACCGCGTAACTGTAACGATATTCCTTTTTCTGTACAATTTCAACTCGAACACAGTACGTTATGCTTACACGCATACAAAAATACACATATAAAAATAAAGCACGTGTCTATTAAAGAAATCGCGTCACTGACAGAACGTGGGAACGAGCGTGGTGAACGGACGAAAGAAAGAATCGAAGCTCAGCCTGGGGCGCGTTCGTCGCCCGATGAAGATTCACAAAATGGACGCGATCATCGCGAACCGAATCGTCGATCGAGCTTCCCCGAGGAACGGCTTCGCGTAGATCGACGACGACTCGCTCGACGCTGATCGTTCATGTCCAAAATCAGTTAAATCGAATTCGCGACGACGCTCTATTTCTTTCCTTTTTTGCTTTTTCATCCTCGTGAAACGCTCTCGAAGATCCGTCGAAACGCGGGGAGCTCGCGCGTTCCTCTCCTCCCCGTCGTTTCGCGAGAGCGTTCCCCGCGAAAACTAATCGTTGCCTATATCTACGTGGTAAGATCACGCTCAAACAAGTATCGTAGCGAGTTGCGATAAACAACGTTGTAAATGTATAACAGTGAACGAACGATTCGCTCGCGATCGCGCGGTGGCGCGCGATCGTACAGGAATCGATTGTACGAACCTGACGAGCCGATGGGTAGAAATATAAAGGGAAGATGACACGCAGGCGAACACAAGATACAAGAGAACACTAGGTCAATTAACGGAGATGCCTCTACGAATGTGACGCCGCGTCGATCTGCGCGCCCGTAGAACGCCCATGTGAAACGAAACTCGCGGATGGGGTTCCGATCGCGAGGGTTACACGCTTTTTTTAACGCGCTTCCTCCTCTACTCGGCCGCGCGATCGGGTCCCCTTCCCCTCTCTCTTTCTCTTTTTTAATTCAACGTGTTTTATTTATTTATTTTTCTTTTTCCTCGACATCTCTTTTATCTAAATTATTTTAGAAATATTGAAACTTACGAGTACGTTTCGTTCGTGGTCGATAAGGCTTACGCCTGATGCTGACGAGCTACTTTCGTCCGATTCTCGCTGCGATCGTATGTTTGTCTTCGTTGTTTCTCACTTGGAAAATAAACAAAGATACGTATGATCGCAGGAAAATCGCGCGGACAAATTCCGCTCGTCTGTATCCGACATTAACGGTCCTGTATGGGCATATTGTTTCTTTGGTACGTTTTTAATTTCTTCGGTGGTTTCTTGTTCCGATTTTTCTAAATATTTTGTATCATTGTCTATAAATAATTCCTGCGATTCTATTTTGCACCATTGCTTAACTGTTATGGTACGCTCTTTTTAAGTACCATTCTTTGTTTCGTTACTTTTTTTGCTACGCGGATGAGCAAGAGGCTCTTCTTTACCGAGTTCTTCGTTAAATTCTTTACACAGATTTATAACACGATACGATTATCTTCAAACAATTTCCTTCTGACATTCGAGAATTATTTGTGGAACCACAGAAAAAATGTGTTGAAAGAATGAAATGGTGAAACAACGAATTAGAAGGTTCGATTAACCGAACCGCAATTCGTTTTACAGTTCGATCCTAGATCTGCTTTCGAGGAAACGATTTACCGAGACGAACGATTAAAATGCAGTATCCTAGCGTGGAATTTAACGAGCAAGGGCGTATCATCCATCATCCGGGAATCGAATTCCAATTAAAATGGTGATTAAAGTTTTACCGGTGACGCGTTACGGAATTCTGGTCGCGAACGGAAGCAATAAAAGTTGCAGGCTAATTGAATGGAAATACAAGAAACTGCGAAAGAGCCGTGACACGGGTAAAAGAAGTAACTTGGTTATAGAGTTGTCGGACTAAGGATCGCGTTAAAGTTGAACCAGCGGTGAGCCATTATGCCATAAATTTACGCTCGAGCCGCCGCCGTCCGTTCGCGGCGTGAATCTAATTTAAAACTCGGCCCGGGTTCTTATTCAAACGGAAATCGGTCGACAAGAAACGCGACGCGAGCGAGGCGTGTGGAAAAACTTCGCGAAAATCGTTTTCCGTGGGTGGAGAGAAAGCAGCGGCTATTAATAAAATCCGCGGTTCATTTATAAACCGGCCATTTCTATAGCGAATAAACTTCGCTGTTCGCGTACCATGGTTACGAATGTTGCACGGCTTTTATGTAACGAAACACTGTACGATGTTTCTGTAACGGAGATATTTATGCTTCGCGGAATGGCTGTGCGTGAGATACGTAATCGTCGATGGAAAGGGGCGTGCAATTAATTTTTTTCATCGGGGACAAAAGAGAAGAAAGAAAAAAAAGAAAAATTGTGGCGATTGTATCACAGTTCGAGCGAAATTCTGAAGTACCGGTTAATCGGGCTCGACTGTATTAAATTTTTTTTTTATCGTTCAACAGTACTTTTATGCGATAAAAAAATTTATTCTGAAGTACCGATTAATTAGGCTCCACTGTATTAAATTTTTTTTTATCATTCAACAGTACTTTTGTGAGATAAAAAAAGAAATTCTGAAGTACCGATTAATCAGAGTCCACTGTATTAAATTTTTTTTTTTATCGTTCAACAGTACTTTTGTGCGATAAAAAAAGAAATTCTGAAGTACCGATTAATCAGACTCCACTGTATTAAATTTTTTTTTGATCGTTCAACAGTATTTTTATGCGATAAAAATTTGGTGTCGTAGAAATGAAACGTAGAAACTGGTGGAAAAAATATTTCATTGGAAAATATATCCGCGAATACTTTTTATAGGCATTGTAAATATGTATCGATGGAATTAAAAGTTCAGGCGTACTGGTGATACAGGGTGAACCGTAATTTGTGGTACAACTGAAAAGGGGGTGAAAGGAAGAAATTTAAAATTGAACAGTTGTGCGAAAATAAATTTGAAAAATGGAATCAATTTTATTCGTACGAGAGTCTGTTTCGGGGAAGATCGATTTTAAACACCGTTCGGATACGGTTGAATTTAATTTACGATTGATCGACATTTAGAAGATTTATTTATTAGATAGATCTGCGAATTTGACACACTTGTGAAGAGTGTTGAACCACTTGAAAGTTGCAGTCTATTTAAATCAATCTGTACGTACATTATTCTCAAAGTTTGATACATTCTCAGAAGCAGGTATAGTATCGGCTGAAATGTAGGTTTTTGTTACGCATTCGATGTTTAGCGAGAAGAGGAAGAATCACGTATTGCATTGCACTTGTTTTACATTTATGTTTAGATTCGACGCAGATGTTTTTTTATCATATCACGAGTAAGTAAGAAACTGTTTCGAGTCGTATTAAATATTTCAAATACGACACGATCGGTCATAAAATGGTCTCAAAATACAGTACTGTGCAAAAGTCTTAGACCATCTACATTATTGATCTTGTAACTGTAATTAAACATATTTTAGAGAAGCATTTCTTAACACTGTTAAATTCAAATTTTTCCATATTGCCTTTCTTGTGTTGATTATGCATAATTTTACTGTATCTCCCACGATTTTGAATTAATTATATATTACCGTGTATTATTACTTTTCAGTACGATTTGCTCCACGCAATAATTTTATTAATTAACTTAACTATAAGATTAGCTTTCGCTTCGTTTAAAAAAAATGGCATTCGCTGGTAAAATATTTTAAATAATTTTAATAACGTAGTTTCGCAATGCGACGACAGAAATTTATCCCAGCTCAAGTATTCAAAACAGAAATACAAGAGAAAAAAAAATGATTGAATTTAAACATAGCAAAATTAACAAAGTGTCATTTGTATATAAAAAAAAGAAAGAGAGAGAGAGAGAGAGAGAGAAACACAGCAAAATATTGTTCCCGCTACGCTCCAAAATGCGATGCTCACACGCAAGCAGGTGAGCAAGATCCTGAGATTTCTTGGATGGTGAACGTTAACCCTTTAAAGAGAAATCCAATACGCAAATCGATGTCTAGAAAGTCTCAGCTTCTACTCTATTTTTTACTCTAGACTTCGTGTTTTACTAAACTATAAGGCTCTTCTAATAAATAAATCATAAGAGGACGCCCTGTTCTGGGCTACGAATACCATTAGATGCGCGACGGTAATTTATCGTGCCATTTTGATATACCAAGCTATAAATTAAAGGGTTAAGGTGCCCGGAGGTGCTCTGAAGACGCAGATATTAAGACGTGAAGCGTCGAAACGTTCCCTTAATATTTTACGTCGATCGTCGAGCAATTAAATCGAGTTGAACGAAAGGGACGGCTACTTTTCGATTCGCGGAAAGAAGTTTATTATCGAGACATGTCTAAGATAAAAAGGGAACGGGTTAGCGTTTGTTTTCCGATGTTACGATGTCTTAACTATAGAACTGAATCAAAGGAAATTTTTGACTACGTTATAGTTGAATCGTTAGCTATGTAAAACAGCACCCCGGCTAAAAAGAAAAAAATAAATAAATAAATAAATAAAAGAGCGACGCGAATTTCTCTGTTGATCATCGGCTCGTTATTCGACAACTGTTTGAAAGATTTTAACGATTGTTGTGCGACGTGTACCGCGTTAATTGTTTATCACGAAAGAGTAGCATGTCGTGCGAGTTATTTGTCAATTCGACGAGTTACGGTATCAATATTCGTCACTGTTCGATGCATATCCGTCGCGTAGAACACCGATGAATCGTTTATTCCAAGCGCGTCTGTCCTACAGGAAAATTAAAATCGGCGGTCAGATTCTTGCTGGCTCGCTACGACGAAATCTTTCCGAATAAAACTCGCTTCGTTGACACGAAGCAACGCTTTGAACGACTCGCGAAATACTGAACAATAAGAAATACGATAAAGAATGAATTTAACGCAGATGATTAACTCATTGGCTGCCAACTACGAGATATCTCGTAACGTGTGCTGCAATTTTAGATTAATTTCAAATGGCCGTTTGAGTTAAGAATTATCAGTGTTCTTTTTGAATAAAAATTACTGCAAATGCCATTACAATATTATATCGGTAACTTAATATTATTGTATTTTATAAAATTTAATGTATTCTTTAACCACTTGCGCTGGTAGTTAATTCACTATTTTCACTTTATTGGGAATACCGAAACGATAATTTAATTTCGTTTATTAATAATCTTGTGCAGCGTGGTGTATTTAACTGTACTTTGTACATTGTATTTAACTGTGTTTAACTGTACAGTCGACGTGCTCTGTGCACGTTATTTTTATTTCGGCGACAACTACCTATCGATGCGTACAACACGTCGTTCGCGACTTTGAAATATAAACGTCTCGACGTGCGTGGCACGTCTTTCCAGCGCAAATGGTTAAAATAAAACCTTGGCACCCAGGGCAAGACGCTCTAAATATTCCTGGCAGTCAATGGGTTAATTTCTTATCTGTATCGCAGTGGAAAGACAACCCTTCGAGGAATAAACGATTCGAGAACGCGATCGTGAAACAGGGTACCGTCTCCCGTCGTATTGTTGATAATTCCAATGAAATTAATTGAAAAAAAACAAAGAAAAAAAATGTAACAGTGCTCCGGTCACTAATATTACTCTCTGTCCTATATTTTGTATCTGTCTTAACTTCTTTTCTTTTTCTGTTTCGCGGGAATTTTTCTGTGATGTATTTCTGCAAATTTTTTAGCCGGGGTTGATCGTGACGCATAAATGGGAAAAAAAAATACGAAAAAAGACAAAAAAACGCTATGATTTTGCTCCGAACGTCTCTTCATGTGTGTATGTACATATTAGATCGCGCGTGACGCGGTTCTTTCGTCCAGATCCGTCGTTGCAAGCTTTAAACTTCTACAATGCAACGCGTTTGGTGCACACTGACGCGTGGACGACCACACGTCCAAACGAAAATTGATCAGCGTATGCGTTTAATCCGGCATCATTTTTTGTTTCCGTTCAACAGTATCGTTCATCTTTGTGGTATCGACAACATGGTCGAGCGAAAAGAATTTTGCGAGTTCTGGACTGCTATCGGCGGAACTTATAATGGAAAGATATCTTGGTTCTCAAAGAACGCCTGATGCGATCGTTTTAAAATCGAACAGTTGTTCTACTACTTATTTCGCGAAAGGTATGAATTATTTTACGAAAGTATTCGGATCGAAACAGTGCTTGGAGCATTTATCTAATCGAAACGAAATTTAATTCAGTTTACAAATCTTGGAATGTTCAGAGTTCTATAAAATTCTACTGCGACATAAAGTTGCAATACAAATAGAAGAAAAATACTGTTTTAATTTAACGGAACAATTAGAAGAATTTCTCAAATTTTAGACTACGTTCGATAATATTTTTTATTTTTTAATTTAACACGTTGACTGCTATGAGGCCCACCGGTGACCGGCGACGCGACCAATAGTAAAATACATAATTATAGTAAATATCGATACTGATAAATTTTCAAATAATACCACTTTTACTATAATGGTTCGAAGAAATTAATTCCATACGGAACGTGCAAAAATAATTTAATTAATACGAGGAAAATATACATATTTTTCACCATAATATATTAGGTTGTCCCGAAAGTTCCTTCCGTCTTCTTCACGCAATGCTTTCGTCTAGAAATGATTAAATAAACATTCAGCCTTATTCGTTGAACGAGAGACGGAGGGAAAAAATAGCGCAAAATGAATCCTGTATAAAATAATAATATATCGTAAAACATAAAATATTATGTATCCATTACCTATTAATAAAACGAAAGAAACTTTTCGGACAACCTAATACATCGCATAATAAGAAATTCATGTTGGAGCCATGGGCAAACCACGTAAAACGCGCGCGGCAGTCAACGTATGTTAACACTTTGTTGACCGGTGACGAGTTAACTCGTCTCTTCGAACCTAAACGATAAAACGGCTATTCAAATAAGATACTACAAAATAAAAAAACCTAATATCACAAATTACGTTGATAATAAAAATCAGGTTTCCAGATTCTCCAAAATAAATGCTTTCTTCGGCAATCATGATAAAATTTATTGCAGTTTATATATTTATTATATAAATTATATATATTATATAATATATTTATTATATATATTTATTATATATTTATATTTATTTAGAACGTTTTACTTCCATATTCAATTACAAAATAATAGCCGGTGACACGACATAGTTTCTGTGCAAAATTCCCGGTCAACAAAGTCTTAATATAATTAAATATCAGTAATCCATATTTATTAACAAAAATCCATACTCATTAAAATATACATTCAGACACGATTGCATTTCAATTCTAATAATTATTTCAATACGGTCTGAATTATTTAGTTGATACAATACACGCGTAGTAATCGTTCCACGTAACTATTATCACAAACGACAAACAGCTACCTGAGAAAGCAAGCTTTCAGCTGTCGTTTCAACGCGTCCTTCCCCGGCCAGAATTCAATTACTCCGCCACACCACACAAAAGGAGAAGGAACAAAGCAGTGGGCGCCCAAAACATTTATCAAGGGGGAACACCAGCCGAAATACCAGTTTCCGGGCGTGTTCCATCAAAGCCAGCGTGCCGCCCACGTCAGTGTGCACCCGCGAAACCACCAAACCGAGCAGTATTAAATTCCTCAGCGATAACGAGATTCTAAATACTTTAAAATCGCTCAAGGGGAAAGGAGGAACGGGAACGGAGCGAAGAAAGGGGATAAAAAGCTGTACGAAGCTCGACGTAACAAGAGAAACAAAAAAAAAAAACAAAAAAAGAAGGTAACAGTACCTGCATTAAAAAAAGAGAAAAAAAAAAGAAAAAAAAAGAAAAGAAAGAGAGAAAAAAAAATCGAAGCGTTGCTCCCTATTACTTTCTTCTTCTTTTTTTTTTTCTTCTTATTTTTTCTCAACTTATAAACGCAATGCGGATGAAAATAATGATGAGAAAAAAAAAAAAAGGGGGATGAACTGGAGGTTGGAACGGGGAGGTGAAACCCGCGAAATTGGTCCCTGGCAGTTTTCCGGGCGGCCTCCATTATTAACGATTAATTACATTTTTGTACCTAGCTGCTAGTTTTGTACTAGTTTTGTAACGTACCTCACCACTGGACGTGCTGTTATTGCATATTTTAAGTGGTTGTTAAAATGGAAGGTTGATCGATCACCCACGGATGCCCGGTGTCATGATGTGGTTGTACGATCGATGATCGTCGCGAAGCTAAACCAGTGCGGCCTGTGTGGTAAATACGACACTGAAACCTTGCAAATATTTCATTTTCATTCCGAAGGTTTTGACAAAGAAGTTTGCATTCGTGTATGGACACTCTGATCGATACGGCGTTGTTTCTTGTACTTCCCTGAGACAGGTTTCCTCCGTCGTGAATTATGAAAAAAAACTTATCGATCGCCACGAGCAATTGAAAGTTCGTTTCTCTTTGATCGTTTTTCTTTTTCGTGACACAAGCAATGAAAGACAGACGGGAAGAATTTATTTTTAAACGGTACGATAAAATTGAAAAAATCTCGTTAACGCGTTCCATCGTGATTACCACACAAGGCGGACGGTTGTAAAGTACAATAGTATATATCTCGAGGTTCCACCTGAAAGATCGAGAGTGCTTTAAAGGGTAATTTCAGCGATGCGAATGAAACATTTAAGGAAAGAAAAAAAAGAAAAAAAAAAGAATAAAAAAAAAGAAAAAAAAAATATGAAAAAAAAATCAAACAAAAAAAAATAAGAAAAAAGAATTCTTGTTGATTAATATCTATTTATTATTACGATAATGTATGTATCTAGAGTCGATGAAGTAACTCGTCTACGAATTTACAGATTCATAGTGTTCCGTTTGATCGCTGAAATACCCGATCACGCGCAAGCAATCAAAACACGAATTATCTCGTAAGAAAATCGTTGTTAGGATGCAAGCATGCGTTTTATCTACATGTTACCTGTTATCTCTCGCAAATGCTTGTATTAAAATCGAATTATCGATGCGATGTACCATCAACGCTTTTGTTAAATAAATTGAAAAATATTACAATTGTGCGTGCTGTGTTAATAAAGCGTAATCGCGTGCTTTCATCCTGCTAGCGTTGAAAACTTGAAAATCGAGACACAGGGAACTCGAATCACGATGGACTACGATGCGATTCTGGTTGTCCGAGCGTAATGACGGGTGTACTAGATACGTCGTGATACGAATTCGACGATAACGGTACAATATTAACGATTATTGTCCTAGCGCAATAGAATAGTAAGATGATATTCCAATAATAAACGGCGAGATCGTAGATATCGCAAATTTCACTCGATACACGACTCGATATATGACTTCGTATTCATTTATCCCCAGTATCCTTAGAAACGCGTCTATTACGAGATTATCTAAATTTTAATCGGCAATTTCGCTCAAAATAACCAAGCATTTGTATGCGCGCATTCTACTTTCGTTCGTACAATATTTCCCATAGAGATTAGAAACGTGCTATCGTACGATCATTCAAAAGCGAAGCGATATGCAATGATTCGTGAATGCATTAATCGTCAAGATTTTAATTGAAATTTCTCGATAGTAGATATTTACTATATTATTCTAAATTTTAAAACAATTCGTATAAACGAGCAATATTCACGCGCATATGCGTACAGAGAACAGCTATCAGACAAGATTCATCTATTCCGTCGATATAACTTGAAACTTTTCGTTTACGCATTAACGCGTTGCCACATTCTCCTTCACGAGGAATATTTAATAAATATTTCAAAAATTTCTCTCCACACAATTATCGATTCACTGATTCCAAAATGAACGACGAAACTATTTTAAGAATCCTCGGTCCAACTTTTCTTATCCTCGCACCCTACTTAACCCTTTGCACTTACGAGAATATCATAACGACATACTTGTCGAGCTGGACTCGACATTCCATTTTGCTACATTCCTTTCAGTTTTATAAGAAAGAACACATTCTTTTTTATTGAAAATGAATTTCATGGATTTTTATCAACATATACAGTACCGGACAAATGAATTCGGAAACTGATGTTTTTCTGTTTGTTTGTTGTGTTGGTAACGTCGCGTACTTATGTCACTCACATATCTCTTTATTATTTTAACTCTGTATTTTAACTCTGTAGGTGGATCGTGGTGTCGCTACAGTAATACAGTAATCAAATTTAATAGTGCACCAAAGAAAATTAATTTTTCAAAATATAGATACATCAGTTTGTAACTTTTAAGTCACACGGTCCCATAGAGGGTTAAAATATTAATTTTATATTTAAACTTGTTACACTTAAGGCTCTACAAGCATTTTAATTGAGATAACGTTAATACATTGAACCGTTTAAGTATTAAGTATTAAGTTGTCATGGAGCTTAATTTGTTAAACCAGAGATGGAGGAAGATAACAGAGCAAAATGAATCCTGTATAAAATAATAATATATTATAAAACATAAAATACTATGCATCCATTACTTATTAATAAAACGAAAGAAACTTTTGGGACAACCTAATATATTCAGAAACGTCATTTGTCCGATACTGTATATGTTACTGGATATAAAAGTATGGAAACTAAGGGAAATTCGATACAGATTTTGGAAGCGGCTTATTAATACCGAACCAGTTGGAGTAAAATATCGACAGTGACTCAGAGCGCAGAGAGTTAACCCTCTATAGCCTGAATTTTGTCTGCTTATCGGAGAAAAAATTACGATTGTTTTTGGATATTAAAGTATGGAAACTAAGGGAAATTCGATACAGATTTTGGAAGGAGCTTATTAAAAACGAACCAGTTGAAGTAAAATATCGACCGTGACTCAGAGCGCAGAGAGTTAACCCTCTATAGCCCGAATTTTGTCTGCTTATCGAAGAAAAAATTACGATTAATTACAGTTTCTCACTTTGATTTGAAAATGTTTTAACTAATAATTACCGTAGATGGATCGTGGTGTACAGTAATACAGTAATCAAATTTAATAGCGCAGTGATAACTGAACAAAATTAATTTTTCAAAATATATACATCAGTTTGTAACTTTTAAGTCACACGCTCCCATAGAGGGTTAAATTTAATAGTGCAAATATACAGTAATCAAATTTAATAGTACAGTGATAAATCTACTGAAACTCTACTTTAACCCTTTATAGCCCGAATTTTGTCTGCTTATCGGAGAAAAAATTACGATTAATTACAGTTTCTCACTTTGATTTGAAAATGTTTTAACTAATAATTACCGTAGATGTATCGTGGTGTACAGTAATACAGTAATCAAATTTAATAGCGCAGTGATAACTAACCAAAATAAATTTTTCAAAATATATACATCAGTTTGTAACGTTCAAGTCACACGGTCCCACAGAGGGTTAAAGAAATCTCAGCGAACCGCTTAAAATCTAATATTCCGCCGATGCATCCAAGGCCGAGAAACTTCCTCGGTCTAACGACGCTTTTCCAAATGAAAATTTAAACATCATCGAACGCGGTCCTTCCGCATAAACGCCTGTGACGCGCGTTGGCTCACCCTCGCGTTCATGACCCCTTTTTTCCCAGACATTGGCCAGGAAATGTAGGTCGCGCGACGACCAAGGAGTNTTGGATATTAAAGTATGGAAACTAAGGGAAATTCGATACAGATTTTGGAAGGAGCTTATTAAAAACGAACCAGTTGAAGTAAAATATCGACCGTGACTCAGAGCGCAGAGAGTTAACCCTCTATAGCCCGAATTTTGTCTGCTTATCGAAGAAAAAATTACGATTAATTACAGTTTCTCACTTTGATTTGAAAATGTTTTAACTAATAATTACCGTAGATGGATCGTGGTGTACAGTAATACAGTAATCAAATTTAATAGCGCAGTGATAACTGAACAAAATTAATTTTTCAAAATATATACATCAGTTTGTAACTTTTAAGTCACACGCTCCCATAGAGGGTTAAATTTAATAGTGCAAATATACAGTAATCAAATTTAATAGTACAGTGATAAATCTACTGAAACTCTACTTTAACCCTTTATAGCCCGAATTTTGTCTGCTTATCGGAGAAAAAATTACGATTAATTACAGTTTCTCACTTTGATTTGAAAATGTTTTAACTAATAATTACCGTAGATGTATCGTGGTGTACAGTAATACAGTAATCAAATTTAATAGCGCAGTGATAACTAACCAAAATAAATTTTTCAAAATATATACATCAGTTTGTAACGTTCAAGTCACACGGTCCCACAGAGGGTTAAAGAAATCTCAGCGAACCGCTTAAAATCTAATATTCCGCCGATGCATCCAAGGCCGAGAAACTTCCTCGGTCTAACGACGCTTTTCCAAATGAAAATTTAAACATCATCGAACGCGGTCCTTCCGCATAAACGCCTGTGACGCGCGTTGGCTCACCCTCGCGTTCATGACCCCTTTTTTCCCAGACATTGGCCAGGAAATGTAGGTCGCGCGACGACCAAGGAGTCCCTCGCCTACGTGTTACATAAATGCGCCTTAACCCCTGTTTTCGCGGCGGACGCTCGTCGTAAATATGGCCGTGGTGCCTCGAGTGTGTCCGTCCTGACACGGAGTGGTACTACTTGCACCAGCGCAACCAGCTATTAGTCAATACACCGACATCAGTCGATACACGCGACCGCTGGTCCGCAACCGGCGGCACGATGCTGGAATAGGGTCGAAAACCCCTTCCATCGGACGACTTTCTGGAAACAGAGCGATACTTGCTGGCAAACTTTTGAATTCTTGCCAGCCTCCTCCATTGTTCTCATGGGCGCAATCGATACCATTTTATTGCCGGCGTGTGCAAATCTTCGACGCCGCTCGACTGCTTCCTTTTCGTCGCGTCTTTCTCATTCAAATCAGATGGATATTCTCGATACTCTTAGGGTAGTTTCGCGGCGGGTCGTTGTCTAATCGTCTCCTTCGGAGCGGAGAAAGAAGAAGTTCGAGAGTTGAGACGCTTTCGCAGAGAAGAGTTTGAGAAAGCGATGGCAATTTTTTAGGTATTTTTAGCGCTGAATTAGAAAAATTGTTTTTTTCTTTTCTTTTCTGTTTTGCTTTTAGAATTTTTTTTCGCTGTTTTGGAACGGTAAGGAAGGTAAATTGGAGAGTACTGAGATATCGTAAAGCTGTTGCTTGAGGGTAACTGCAATGTTGTCGGTAGGTTGAGATAATGTTAAGAAGAGATGCGGTTTGTATAGGAAAACGAGGAACGATAAAAATCTGGGCAAAGATGTCTTAAGACTTTGCACTCGAGAGGTGACTCTCACTCGCCAGTTGGATTAATGCAGCGACTCGAATCGCGTGTAATATAATTATTTTATTCCACCTCTCCGCGTATCTTTACATTATACAGGACTTCATATTGAATCTTAAGCTTGAAAATTTTGATTCGTGCAATATTTTAGAAAGCACTCGTCAAAATTCTCTGTTCCTCGGGACAAGTATCGCAAAAATGTGTCTCTCGAGTGTAAATGGTTGCCTACTTCAGTGATAAAATAACTTATCGACGCATGGTTCTTTTCGATTCTGCACAGTTATTAAAACCGTAGACGAATTGCAGTATAGATAGAGAAAGGACTTCGCGTCGTATTTTCTTGAATACCGATCGTGTAAAGAATCAGACGTTTTGTTACGCCCTCTACGATTTAGAGTGGTGAGTTTGGGAATTATGTACAGTTTAATCGCCGATGTTTGGAAAGTTTTAAAAATTTTAACAGATTTAAAACGATTTTCTTTGTTAAGTCGCAGACGAGGAATAATACAGTATAATTTAAATAAAAAANCTCATTCAAATCAGATGGATATTCTCGATACTCTTAGGGTAGTTTCGCGGCGGGTCGTTGTCTAATCGTCTCCTTCGGAGCGGAGAAAGAAGAAGTTCGAGAGTTGAGACGCTTTCGCAGAGAAGAGTTTGAGAAAGCGATGGCAATTTTTTAGGTATTTTTAGCGCTGAATTAGAAAAATTGTTTTTTTCTTTTCTTTTCTGTTTTGCTTTTAGAATTTTTTTTCGCTGTTTTGGAACGGTAAGGAAGGTAAATTGGAGAGTACTGAGATATCGTAAAGCTGTTGCTTGAGGGTAACTGCAATGTTGTCGGTAGGTTGAGATAATGTTAAGAAGAGATGCGGTTTGTATAGGAAAACGAGGAACGATAAAAATCTGGGCAAAGATGTCTTAAGACTTTGCACTCGAGAGGTGACTCTCACTCGCCAGTTGGATTAATGCAGCGACTCGAATCGCGTGTAATATAATTATTTTATTCCACCTCTCCGCGTATCTTTACATTATACAGGACTTCATATTGAATCTTAAGCTTGAAAATTTTGATTCGTGCAATATTTTAGAAAGCACTCGTCAAAATTCTCTGTTCCTCGGGACAAGTATCGCAAAAATGTGTCTCTCGAGTGTAAATGGTTGCCTAAGTGATAAAATAACTTATCGACGCATGGTTCTTTTCGATTCTGCACAGTTATTAAAACCGTAGACGAATTGCAGTATAGATAGAGAAAGGACTTCGCGTCGTATTTTCTTGAATACCGATCGTGTAAAGAATCAGACGTTTTGTTACGCCCTCTACGATTTAGAGTGGTGAGTTTGGGAATTATGTACAGTTTAATCGCCGATGTTTGGAAAGTTTTAAAAATTTTAACAGATTTAAAACGATTTTCTTTGTTAAGTCGCAGACGAGGAATAATACAGTATAATTTAAATAAAAAAGGGTATAATGCCGAGTGACACGGTCCCGAAGCTACGAAATCTCTATTACCATTTTCGTGTCACGTGCGACATTATCGGTTCGCAGAAAAATAAGAGAGCAGCGCCACCGAGACGATAGGAATTGTAATTAAATATAGCGACACTGACGAGGAAACATATCGAACTGTCCGTCTTCGATTTTTATGAAACCTGGTGGATATATTGAGCAGGTGAGAACAAGGGGCATGTATTTTTTTATAGCTGCCCAATCGCAAGTTTAGAGGGTGAAATCAGCCCTTGAAGTTTGAGCAGAAAAATACTATCTCGAAAACTATGATTGTATGAAAATAATAATTCGGATTCGCACGGTTTGCGTATTATAAGAAAATATGCAAGATCGACGCTGAAATTTCCGTTTATGCGTCGTTGGTTTCTGAGAACCGACAGTATCAATTTTAAAAAAATAATACCTTATAATTCATCAATGGATTCTATTAAATCACATTAAACAAAGATACAACTTTCCTTTGCAGGCCTCTACAATTTTCTTCTTTACACATTCGCTGCCAAGGACGAGTATACTCGTCTTTGGCAGGGTGTCATGCATTGCCAGTTTTTTACATTTCTATATTTATGTTTGCGGCCAAAAAAAATTTGCTAATTCACAAGCCTGCACGTTATAACATATTTAAAGTAGGACGAGTATACTCGTCTTTGGCAGGGTGTCATGCATTGCCAAGACATTTGAATTAGCAAATTTTTTGTCGCCACAAACCATAAATATAGAAATAAATATCGTCTTTGGTTTTATGCTTGCAAATGATTATGTATGATAATATATGTGTACACTTAAAATATACTACAAGAATAACACTTAAAATATAAATGGCAATGGGAATGACTTCATACAATTAAGGCTTGGCAGCGAATGGGTTAAATTCTTAATAATTTTGCGACCAAATGTTTNACACTTAAAATATACTACAAGAATAACACTTAAAATATAAATGGCAATGGGAATGACTTCGTATAATTTAGGATTGGCAGCGAATGGGTTAAATTCTTAATAATTTTGCGACCAAATGTTTTTCATTTAGTATCGCACCAAACAGCCTTTTTTTTTTTCTTTTTTTTTTTTTTTTACGCGGGGGAAATCTTCCAAAGACACCCCGGCCCCCTGAGGGAGGGGTCGGGGTAGTCTATTTAATGTTTCTCAGATTGTAGATATCGTTAGATGGATATTTTATTCGGCAAAAATTTCCTAGCTACGCGTTTATGCGAGTGCGAAACGAATCCAATAACCCTGCTTGTGAATAAAAATTTGTACGATTAATATTTCAGCACTCACACCGCGATAGATTGAAATTTTGTTCGGGATAGGTGTGAAATGAAAAAAAGCACATTAGATACCCTCCACAGTGTATTTGGTGACCTAGATTACAATGAAAATATTAGATATAACATCGATGTACGAGATACTTTTCAATACGTTACTTAAATATCTATATAAGATACACATATTGTATAAGTAGATGACATAATATTACGACTTCATAATATTCGACTCATTCGCTAACAAACAACATTTAATATGTATTTTTACTTTGTTTTTTTCATCTTTTTTTTTTTATGTTTTTTTTTTATACACATAGAATATTATAACGACATTGACAATATATATAATATATATCTGTTTTATTTTTATTTTTTTATCGTAGTGTTACAGAATATAATAACGCGTGCGTAATTCGAATGTCACGAAATCTGTTCACAATCTGAGTAAAGCATCTCTTAATAATTCTTTCCAATTGATCTCGCCTAATAGGCTCGCGTGCGTACGCGTCGACCACGTTTCTTTCGATAATTATCGTAGATCTTTGAAGTTTCTCGCGTTTCTTTTCTTCGCCAGAAGTCTCGCAACAAGCTCGAAACGAATGACACTGCGATGAAAGGTACGTTAAACACTCTTCGTCGCGTCACGTAATTCTAGAGAGCGAATAGAGGAGCAGGGACGAGGGACGAGGGATAAAATTCGAAGGACATCGCAGAAGGATAGAATAGAAAGTGTAAAAGCAGAGGGAAGGGTGATCGTTCGTGTCTGGCTCGTTTAGAAACACGACAATCGACGAAGAGAATCGATCGTGGTCGACGGCGTCGGATGTTCGCGTGATCTTTAAATGTTCGATATTATCTTGAAACACAAACTCGTTGCTCAGCTTCTGCATATTCGCGGTTAAAAAGCTTTGTTAAAATTCGAGTACAGTTTAAAAATCACATTGAATCGTGCCAACAATCGCGACAAGTTAAAATTGAATCGATCCGATTTCTTGGTTTGAGTTGCTTATGAAACATAAAATTCTATACAGAGGCTGCACGATCGTTTTGTGTTTCGAGCATTTCGAGGCGTATTTTTTTTCTTTTTGAGTCTTCTTCGTTCGCTTCTCATCTTCACTGTCGATGGTAATGTTTTCATACCGGCAACGATGATCGACGTTGACGATGTTCGACGGACCATCTAATTGTCTAAACCCTTATCGATGTTCTAACGACTAATTTAATACGCGTGATTCGCAACGAAAAGAGCGGCGTTACCAGCAGCTCCCGCTACGCCACCAGCGTACTTGCCGAGTGCCGATTCGCTGTTGGCCTATGAACACAAATACACGTGTTAGATAAATTTTGTATTAACGATACACTAACATACAAGCTTAGCGATAATAATAATAATAATAGCTGATAATAATTGGAAATAATAGACGGTTAAATACAGTTAAATACAGTTAAATACGCTTAAATACGCTTAAATACACTTAAATACACTTAAGTACACTTACGTCGTTGTTAGTATTTACATACGATATAAATGAGTAAAAAAAATAAAAACAAATACAAAACTAATGTACAATACTTACTATGAAAACATATCTCAAAGAAAGAAAAGAAAGAGTTTAGTAGGCGTGAGATTTCACGTAGAGAGTAGTATTGGCAGCTTTGCTAACAATGCTGCCAGCTACGTATTTGCCTTGACATGCTGCACCGTTTGCCTAAACAAGCACACACAGTGTACAAACATGCAAAAAACAGAGATTGAAAGAGAAAATAAAGATTATAATAAAATAATAGTAACTAAACCTAGGTACACTAAGATATTAAGTAAAACTTGAGTAAGCAGTTTGAAAATATGAAGTATATACAGTGATATGATGATATAAAATTATAACAAATACATTGTATAAAAATAAAGAAAAACTCGTAGATATAAGAAATAAAAGAGGAAAAAAAATAATAGAAAAGAAAAGAATAGAAAAAGACACATACAAAAGAAAAAAAAAACAAAGAAATACCCTAGATAGATACAGTAAAAAAATAGAAAACAGAAATGTTATATACATGAAGAAAAAAAAAGTTATTTTAATACAAGAAAAAAAAANAGTCTTCTTCGTTCGCTTCTCATCTTCACTGTCGATGGTAATGTTTTCATACCGGCAACGATGATCGACGTTGACGATGTTCGACGGACCATCTAATTGTCTAAACCCTTATCGATGTTCTAACGACTAATTTAATACGCGTGATTCGCAACGAAAAGAGCGGCGTTACCAGCAGCTCCCGCTACGCCACCAGCGTACTTGCCGAGTGCCGATTCGCTGTTGGCCTATGAACACAAATACACGTGTTAGATAAATTTTGTATTAACGATACACTAACATACAAGCTTAGCGATAATAATAATAATAATAGCTGATAATAATTGGAAATAATAGACGGTTAAATACAGTTAAATACAGTTAAATACGCTTAAATACGCTTAAATACACTTAAATACACTTAAGTACACTTACGTCGTTGTTAGTATTTACATACGATATAAATGAGTAAAAAAAATAAAAACAAATACAAAACTAATGTACAATACTTACTATGAAAACATATCTCAAAGAAAGAAAAGAAAGAGTTTAGTAGGCGTGAGATTTCACGTAGAGAGTAGTATTGGCAGCTTTGCTAACAATGCTGCCAGCTACGTATTTGCCTTGACATGCTGCACCGTTTGCCTAAACAAGCACACACAGTGTACAAACATGCAAAAAACAGAGATTGAAAGAGAAAATAAAGATTATAATAAAATAATAGTAACTAAACCTAGGTACACTAAGATATTAAGTAAAACTTGAGTAAGCAGTTTGAAAATATGAAGTATATACAGTGATATGATGATATAAAATTATAACAAATACATTGTATAAAAATAAAGAAAAACTCGTAGATATAAGAAATAAAAGAGGAAAAAAAATAATAGAAAAGAAAAGAATAGAAAAAGACACATACAAAAGAAAAAAAAAACAAAGAAATACCCTAGATAGATACAGTAAAAAAATAGAAAACAGAAATGTTATATACATGAAGAAAAAAAAAGTTATTTTAATACAAGAAAAAAAAAACACAAAAAAACATAGAAATTTAAGAGAGAGATTAGTAAAAACAATGAAAAGAAAAGTGAAGAAAGAGCTATTCTACTGTTATCACAGAACACATGAAAGATAAAAAATTAAAAACGTTAAAAAATTATATAACACAACGAAAAGAAAAAAAAAAGAAGAAAAAACTTAAAACAGAAGAACTTAGCCTTGAAGTTACCTTAGCCCTCTTGATAAGTTCATCCTGACCAGCCCCAATTTGGTCCTTCTTGCCTCCCCATGCACGGAGAACGGAGGCTTGAAGTGCACGACCGTAGCTGAAGGTCAGTGCCCAAGGTTTGTTCGCCGGGAACTTGTTGATGGCGTCCAAGTTCACGGATGCCTCCTCCTCCGACTGTCCACCGCTGAGGAAGGTGATTCCAGGCACCGCAGGTGGCACGGTGCGCAACAAAGCGGTCACCGTGGCAGCTGCGATCTCCTGAGGAGTTGCCCTCTTGGGGCAGCTCTGTCCTGGTGTTACCATGTTGGGTTTCAAGAGGGTTCCCTCGAGGTACACGTGATGGTCAGCGAGTGCCTAAAAAGTGGAATATATATAATATAAGAATAATATTAATATTATATAATATAATATAAGAATAATATTAATATAATATTAGGTTGTCCCAAAAGTTTCGTTCGTTGTATTAATAAGTATTGAATGTATAACATTTTTGTTTTACAATATATTATTATTTTATGTAGGATCCATTTTGATTTATCACCTCCCTGCATTTCTCGTTTAATAGATAAGTCTGAATATTTATATAAATACTGCCAAATGAAGCTGTTGTGTGAAAACAACGGAAGAAACTTTCGGGACAACCTAATATAATATAAGAATAATATTAATATAATATAATACAAGAATAATCTTAATAATAAAAAAAAAAAAAAAATCAGAAAGCCACTTTGTATCACAAAATAAAGAATTTCATTTAAAGATAAGAAAGCGTAGCAGTACTTTGCAACCAACACCGATATCAAAATGTAACTTGCCTCGTGACATTTCCTTTTATCCACAATTATTTCAAACTTACAGCCCACTCCAATTACACAAGATACTCTATACGCCACTGCTTATACATCAAATAACTAACTGAACAAGAGTCCAATATCCGAGCGCGTAACAAACCAGATCGATATGCAGATTTCCCTCACCTTGTACACGGCAGACAGAACCTCTTCCGTGACCTGTTGGCAACGGACAAGGTCATGATCACCGTCAGGCAAGATTTCAGGCTCGACGATCGGCACGATTCTGGCGCTCTGGCAGATGGAAGCGTAACGAGCCAGGACATTGGCGTTCTCCAAGATGGCAAGCTTGCTCGGTGTGTCCTTCGTGATCTTCAACACGCATCTCCATTTGGCGAAGTGACATCCGTCCTTCTTGTACTGGATGCAACGGGCCTGAAGATCATCGAGACCCTGAGTGGTGCACTCGTCGGTGGTGCCGAACAATGGCACGACACCCTTGTCGACCTTGATGCCTGGCAAGATGCCGCGTTGCTTCAACAGTTCAACGAATGGTGTTCCGTCCTCGGCTTTCTGGTACAGAGTCTCGTGGAAGAGGATGACACCAGAGATGTGCTGGCTGATAACATCCTTTAAAAAAATTAATAGAAAAAAATTGATCATTGGAAGAGGGAATTTTGAAGCTTTGTTTCTTACTTCTCAATTAATCTGGCTTCTCGATAAATCATGAATGCACAGAAAAAAAAAAGATTTCTGAGAATGGAACGGAAATCTTTTATCGATCGTTTTATCATTATTAGCAGATTCTTTTTTTTTTACAAATTAACCCATTCGCTGCCAAGGGCGAGTATACTCTTCTTTGGCAGGGTTTCATGCATTGCCAAGACAAGTATACTCGTCATGCTTTAAATATGTTATAACGTGCAGGCTTTTGAATTAGCAAATTTTTTGTGGCCACAAACATAAATATAGAAATGTGTTAAACATGAAAAAATACTCCTGCTTGCAAATGATTATGTAAGATAACATATGTGCTCTTACCAAGAAATAACAGAGCTTTGGTAAACAATAACGCTCAAAATATAAATGGCAATGGGAATGACTTCGTATAATTTAGGCTTCGCAGCGAATGGGTTTACTCTTTGCGGATGAATGTCGGCAAATAGCTGGCCAAGATCTGTTCACCGTTCGCGAACGCGGATTATGCAGCGGCTGAGCGATAAGATACGCGACGGTATAGTATACTATTCTTTTGTAAGAAAATCAGGGATTTTCAGTGGTGAAGTGTTTGTTAAATTTAAATAAAGTTTTAGTTTCTATAACGGAAACATTCACTGTATATATTTTCTCAGCTGCGTGTCTCACAACACTCAGTACCTCTCGTCCACAGCGACGCTCGCTCGCCGATCGTCTTCGTCCGCAAAGGATTAACACGTTGACTGCCACGGTCGTCGTCGGTGACCGGCTTCAAATGTTTATAATTGTAAAAATGAAACGAAGATTGATAGTTAATGAATTTTGAACATCATCGTCGCTATTAGAGAATACTTTGAAATAAAATATGCGCTATTCGACGATTAAAAATTTTTATTAGAAGATCAAAAATGAGAGATTCATTTTTATCGAAATTTTATCCTGAGCCGTGGCGTCATGAGCAAAACATGTGATTTCGGCGTGGCGGTCAACGTGTTAATACTCAAAACAAAATTACTATAAAATACTGGTATGCAAGATAAGCACTTTTTCTTAAAAAATAAATGCTACAAAATAGTATAACAAATAAAAAATAAACAATTAAAAATTGGTATTGGAAAACTGTACCTTAGCGGTAGTGAAAAGAAGTTGTCTGTAAGCTTTGCGATTTTCCTCGTTGTTTTCAACGTTGATGTCCTTAAGACGTTTGCCAATCGTTGCGGTCGATTCGTCCGCGGCAAGGATTCCCTTTCCGGGTGCCACGATCTGCTGGGCGATAGTCTTCAATTCCTGTTTCAGCTCAGGATCGGCCCTATCGTACTTTTCTGCAACCATTTTCTGCGAAAACAGACACGAAGTTGAAGACGAAACCGTTCGAAGGGAATTGAACCTGTTAGATGTATCGTCGCTCGAAAAGTATCGCTAACTGAGCGTAATTCTTCTTGCGAGTAAAGATTAAGACACAAGAAGGCTTTGATTAATGACTCAGTATAATGCGTCACAAGAGGCACAGACCTTCGTTCTATTCAGAAAATTATTAATAACTCGATAAATTATCGCGAGGTGATTAACGGAGAAGTCATCAGCCTCTTTAAACGTAGTTACAATCGAAACTAACTAATCATATTTTTATCAGATCCAATAACAATTCTAACACCTGTAATCTATATTACAGCTCAACGGAAAATTACACTTAACCAGTTTAAGTGTGTTTGACGACTATATCCGTGATGGAGATGTGACAGAATTTTGTGTCGCGACGGCTATGTCCGTGATGCGTGAAACTTTCTTACAATTTCATATTTAAATTGTAATTTTTGCGAAAACTANGTCCGTGATGCGTAAAACTTTCTTACAATTTCATATTTAAATTGTAATTTTTGCGAAAACTAAACTATATTCGATTTTATGGTAAATTTTTATATTTTTAAAATGTTCAGAGGTGAAGGCGAAATAAAACAAATAAAAATTATAAATAATTTTAGTTTGATTCGTAACTTCCTGAGAGCTAACTATACCCGTCATCGCTTCATTATAGCGACACACACTGATAACTATAAAGGTGCGCGCTTCGCAGAGATCGCCATAGTTAACTGGTTAAGTCTTAACCCTTAGCGCTCCTTTANGTATAAATTTAAAATAGTCTAGTTTCAACAATTTTTTGCGTTTTTTGTAACTAATATAAATAAACATTTATTCCCCTTGGATTGTATATTTTTCTCAAATACCTGTTATTTTAAATTCTTTGGTACAAATAGNAATAAAAACGAGTACTATCACGAGCGATAGTAATTTTTTCCGTTCGAAATAAAACTTCTTTTCTTCAGCGATAAAGAATCGCGTGGAGCGCAAAGGGTTAATTTCCATTGGAATTTCTATACCATAACGGTAATACCGAAATAGTACTTTTCTTCGATTAATTATAATAATTTGAATACCCATAATTCGGCAACGAAAAAGTTGCGCTTAAATTCAGTGTATCAATTTTACGCGTTGGCAAACATTGAAAGAAGAAGAAAGATCCGAAAATATTGGAAAATACTGGAAAGTATTGAAAAATATTGCGAGACGCTCTTCGCTCGTAATCCTTTCGCAAAGGCGCATTATTTATTGGATTCGTGTGGGAGGACGGTAGAATTTCAAGTGCAAAGACCCCTCTTGGAGTGCTTTCATCTCTTTTGAAACGAGCCTTTCGATGCGTCGTAGGCATTGTGCACATGAAATATCAAATGTCCACTAAGGCTTCCGCGGCGTAATTGAATTTCACAGTGCCCCATCAACGTCAATATTTCATAAAAAGAAAATGTTAGTTTGACCCATTTCTGCGCCTTCATTCGTTCCACCACTTTGACATCGAGCTAATAGGCCGCTATATTCGTAACTAATACGACGCGAGGGTCGCCGATGTACCATACATCATTTATAGTTATATTAAGGCACCATGGTACGAACAAGTTCGCCAATCATTCGACTTAATCGACCAAGTTTATAATTGAAGATAAATAATTCCTTGTAACTCGGATAATTTCCAACAAATTGGTCGGCAACGTAAATTTTGTAATTAATCAGGAAATAATGCTAACTCCACTCGCACCGATGAAATATTATAATTGATTGAAACGAATGATAATTTATCACATAAATTGGAAACCTTGATTAAAATTGCAAGTAACCACATCCGATACACTCCGCGTTAAATAATTGAACTACTAATTGCTTTCCTTTCAGTTGCACGAAATTCGTAGCTCGTTACCGCGAATGTGATACTCGAGAATTGCACGAACGCCTTTGATACGCAAGGAAATATTTTTAAAGAGCTCCATCCATCGGAAACGAAGTTGAGTCGCGTTCGTTACGCCCTTTACATAATTCCGTTCTTAATTAAAGGCTCCTAAAAATATCGTGTGTACGCGACACGAGTTGGCGGAGAGTACCGCAATTTTATCGTTTAAATGAATAATTCTTGGTGGCGAAACGTAAATTAAAAATAGAAAGAGAAGAGTCTTTTCGATTGATGAAAACTTTGCAAAACGAAACAACTAATTTTATTCGATATTCTAACTCGTTTAAAAATACTTAACCCAATCGAGAGCTTCTGCAAAGGTAAATCAATAATTTTCTATCGGGCTAACTTGAAAAACTTTTCCAATCACCAATGAACCTTAACTTAACATTTTATGAAATTTTCTTTCGTAATATTTCTCACTCTTAGAGAAACACAATAAGCTTTATTTTCAAACTTTCCCATAATACATTCTATAAATCTCCATTAACACAAGAATTCCTTAAAAATCTCTTCAAGTATCTTTTAAGAAACACCTAAATACGGTAGATCACAAAACTATCCGATCACTTTAAATATTCAATATTACTATAAAATATAATTCTCTTTCCCCTGTACGTTCTGGTTTATTTAACACAAGAACTACCGAAATGGTCAAAATGACTGGTTTGCAATTTCTCATATAAATTGTATAAATTTAAAATAGTCTAGTTTCAACAATTTTTTGCGTTTTTTGTAACTAATATAAATAAACATTTATTCCCCTTGGATTGTATATTTTTCTCAAATACCTGTTATTTTAAATTCTTTGGTACAAATAGGTATACTCTAACCATCGGTAGCTCTAGTGTTAAACAGTGTTACAAATTATTGCAAAATAAACTCTTAAATATTAAAATAAATTCTTAAATATTGAAATAAACTCTTAAATATTAAAATAAACTCTTATATATTAAAAACAGATTTCGACTCAATTTTTTTATTTACGAACCTATAATTCTTCACAAAAGTCGGCACGAATACCTTCGTAACTAACGGTACAAAATTAGAAAATAATTTGATGCGTATCTCCTGCGGCTGGGAATGCGTTAATCAACAAATCCAATACTCTCGTGCAGCTAACAGCGAAAAACATTCTGTGCACCGTGTCTTCGTCAGTTCTACTCTCAAGATACTCCAACAACGAAACCGTAGGCCATTTATCTCACTAGAGAGTAAAGCGCAATGTTTTGAACATTAATCTTTATCCAGGAGATAGTGTTCGAAGAATAAATTCCCGGAGACAGGCGAGTGGAAAAGTTGCGAGGAATGTCGCGAGAAACGAACACGTAGGTGCTCGTCGATAAATGGAGCTCACCAGAAGTAAGCTTCTTGATAAGTTTGCGACTTTATGGAAGCTCGACAGGCCGGCCAAAGCTCCGGCATAAAAGGCTTAACGTGATACACGCCCCATCGATGCGGAATTATTGCGCCACGTTCGACTCCTACTGAAAAATGATTATTGACCAATACAGCGGGAAACGTGACCGACTTCTTTTTTTTTAATTCGGTCGTCGCGATAGGAGTTTCGAGGTCGATTCGAAAGCTTCTCCGTTAATTGTCGCGACTGCGAAAATTGCGGAAGAGCTGATAACAGATTCATCGCGCCCCATTGTGTCGAACTGTTACCGAAATAGACGATAAACTGAAAAGAATGGCAAAATATAGGATGTCTTTGCAGATAGGAATACCACATTTTTGAACCGTCTCTTTTTGAAACTGAGAATCATGATTGAAACAGTTAGCCTGAAAGTAATGATTTTTAGGCGAGATTTTGAAAGCTTCGATATAATTGCTTCAAGGATTAAATTTTTTGATGGAACTGGTAGCGTGTAATGGATAGAAGTATTTGTGAAAATATTTAATATTTGATAATAATGATTTAATATTTAATATTTAATATTTGATAGAGGATTTATTAAGTAGGTCGGGAAAAAATAACGTGACGCATTTTAGGAGTTTAATACGTCGAAATTAAAATATGACAGAATGACAGGAGATAATGCATGGAATATGGTATTAAAAATTACGTAAGGAGATAAGCTTCAAATCTTTAGAAGCGTATCTTATGTAAAATTATCATGAATTGATTTTTCTTGACCTCAGATAGAATGAAATACGCGCGTTCTTAAATATTTTATAAAGGATATTCAAATTTTATGGATCTTATTATAACTAGCACAATTATTAACACAATCTCATACTCTGAATTAATACTCTAAAATTAAAAAATCTGTCTAGGAAATAGAAGCAGAAAAATAGCTGAACAATATATACAAAGTATTACAAATCTTTGCAACACGTGTTAATTATTTTTCGTAATTATCGAAAAATACGAAAGAATCTTCTTATGATTACATACACGAACAAAATATTTGAAAATGAATGGACGTTATAGAATCGACCAAAGAAAGTAATTCTATTAATAAAAAATACCTTGCAAGACTGAAGAATAAACTTATAAACAACCATAATCAAACATCTGCACCGTCGCCGGCACGCAGCTTCTACGTTTGAAACAAAAGTGAGTACGATCAAAGAGAACCTCGAGTCATTTTAAACTTAAGAGCGCGATCACTCGAAGCATGCAGCCCCGTTTTGTTCTCGCTTAACGACACGAAACAAAAACCAGCCGTGGCATCCTTTGAGCCAAATAATAAAAGACAGAAACTTGGAAAGTCTTATTTGGCACGGCCGTACCTTTCTTTTTTCCTCGCAGCTACGTAAATCGTGCCTTTTTACCCCAATTTCAACCAGAATTTTCTCTGTTTCGCCTAACACGCGACCACACGCTCACCAAGAGCTGTAACGTACGTACATAGATGATGCGGACGAGAGTTACAAGATCAATAAAACGGCAACAATGAAAGTCTCCATTCAACAGCTGCCGTAAACAAGCGGTGCGACGTGCGTGCACGTAGCCTGTAAATTATCGCAACAGCATTACAATCTCAATTAACAAGGAACAAATCATCCTCGACACAGCGAATCGATTCTCTCCTCTCTCTACGCGTACCTGCAACATAACGGATGCATATAGACACACCATCAGCTGTATCGTAAAAGAAAATAAGATGAATAAGACAAAAAAAAAAATCGTGTCATCGGAATGAACGAACGTAGGGACGAATAAAAATGAAATCGAATAAAGACGACCTTTCCAACCGGCACCGTGGGGACCAAAGCAGCTGAAGATCTTTAAACGACATTTCTGCAGCCAACCGTCCAAGAAAGGAGACCTTTCTCCCCGAGAAATAGATCCGATTCCGTTCGGTCAATTAGATTTCTAAGAGCCCGCCCTGTGAAGTTCAGAGGCAGAAAAAAAAAAAGGGAAAAGAGAAAACGAGAGAGAGAGAGAGAGAGAGAGAGAGACGCAGATCGCGCAGGTAGGGAAATTAAAATCGATAAAACGGTACACAACGACCAACACCGAGCTACCCTTGCTACCCTTACCTCTTTCGAGCGTCTTCGCCTCGAATTGAAAGCCTGACCCCGAGCCATCACCCATAAAGCATCGATGCAATACCGTTCTCGAGGCACAATAACGCCAATAATGGGTCCCTCTCGTGCTACGCCGTTGGTAATCGTGATAACGATAATGACTTGCTAAATTGATACGACGAGAGTAATGGTGCTCTGCAACAACGTGCCGGACGCGAATATCGAGGAATCACGAAACGTGATAGAACGGCTTCGTCGTTTCGCGATATACCTTTTGTTCGTCGATAGAAGTAGGCGCAAAAATGTTTGAGATGTTGCATGGAATTCAATCGGTTGATAAGAATCAGATTAGATGTTGGACTGATAATTGTAATTCGTACGGAAGCACGTTGCACAGAGACGTGCGATGCGAACGTAATAGGGTTATCCTTGTGCGAGCAAGATCGTTTCCTGTTAAAGCGGTAAATGGATGCTACCAAGGAAAAGAAGTACGGTACCGAGCTTGTTCGTTATTTCCGTATAGCAGAATGATTCGAACGAGGATGAAGCATGAACGTTAAAATTGTCGTCGAACCATTTTTCTGGTCTCTCATTTAATTCCTTACCTTTCCCACAAATAACAGACTCGGTAATGCAGGTCCTTGTCCAGATCGTAAACAAGTCTTCGGATCTCGCGACTCGCGTATTACGGGCACACGTATGTACAACGATAATAAATATAATATAATGACGATAATAATAATAATAATAATAATAACGACAATAATACGTTCTCTTTGGTGTTACTCAGTCCGCTAAATATCGGTTTTGATTAGCAAACCAAATTCTTGGTTACGCTTGTTATTATTATTTTTTTCTTTTTTTTCTCCTCTATTTTTTTTTCTTTTTCTCATTTCTTCTCCGATTTTACGCGTTTTTTTTTTTTTTTTAATAGTCGTTACACCTTAATACCACCGACAATACCGATACGAGAGATAGAGAGATAAAAGTGACCGAGAAGACAAAAGTAAACCGATCGTCGCGACACAACGTTCTCGGTTAAACGAGACGTCGCTGTCCCGGCGGGCCCAACCGAGAGGACCCACTTAACCCTTTCGACTACATCTTTACGGCTCGTCGAAGAGAAATCGGCGCCGGGGCGCGTGTCTCGTACGAGCACGAGACGACGACTGGCTTTATTCGGACAGTTCGCCCCGTCCAAGAGGCGGCAGGGGTACCTGGCTGCAGTGCAGTGTCGTAACTGCAAAACAGGGGGGTAGTTGCTACACTCTCTCCCTCTCCCTCTTTCTCTAACCCTGCTTCAACCTTTTCCATCCACCACGTTCGCCTCTCTTCTTTCAACCCGTGCATAACCCTGTCTTCGTCCCGCAAGCTTTCATTCCAGCGTTCTCCCTCTCTCGCCCCTTTTCTTCGAAACCTCCCTCTACTCGCATTGTCTCGCCTACACCAGTAACCCGTCCTTATTCTTCATCCCCCGATCCGACTCTCTCTTCCTAGTTCCTTGTCTCTGTTCATCGCGGTAACACCCTTCCTCTTCCTACCCCCTGACTTCATCGCTCTCTCGTTCCAACCCACCCTTCAGCCGGTACTATCCTTCTCCGCTCCACAGCCTGCCGCCCATACAGCACGGAACGAGGGAGTGGGCTAGCCGCAATGCAGCACGCGCAGACGTTCTCGAGGCTACGCCTGTATTATCCCCCTGCGCACCCTGAATCCGTGACCTGAGACATCGGCATCGGCACACGAGATACGTGGGACCTGTGCTCTCTCGCACCCCTCTCGCCGGGGTAGACGGTCCTTCGACCTCCGAAGGGCACGACGCGGCGGTTGAGCGGTGGTGAAACTTGGAGATCCAGAATTAGGGATCTAACGACGATCCAAGGGTCGAAATGGACGCACGGGACTTTGTTTTATGTTTCCATGTAACTGGGATTCTATTCGCTCTTATGGAAAAGATTCGTCGGATACTGTATCTTACTTTGATCACATATCAATGAATTAGTAATTGGAAGGTTGGCGGTTCGAAATGATATATTAATCCTTCGATGACGGATTAATGTGTTATAAATTATCCGATGTATTTAATAACTTAACGATCGAAAATAAAAATCGTGAAACATTTTAAGTATTATTCGATTTATGTAGTGATTATATACCGATAGAAGCATAGATTGCTGTATTTTTATTAGTTGTACGATACGAGACCGAACTTGGGCTATTTTTGTGTTACTTATGTCCGGAGTCCAGGGGTTAACAAAATTATAATATAAGTAAACGAAATGTTTTTTTGCTGTATACCACGAATGACTAAAGTCATTAGAATTCATACTGTTTTATTATCTTTAACGTACACTGACTTCTAAACGCTAATCTTAACACCAGAGCCACCGACCATTAAAGCACACCTATTTCTACCGAAGTAATCGAAGCGGAAGATGTATAAAATAATACGTAATGCAATTGAGATAAAGGTTCATTTATATTTATAAGAGAAAATCGCGGAAAGTCTCCCCAAAGATACCGTAATTAATTTATAGAATTTCCGTAAGAAATTACGGGTGGGTCATTTTGACCACTTTGGTAGTTCTAGTGTTAAGTAAGCGGTGCGCAGCTAAAAATAACATTTGACGAGAAAATTGGTTTTCTTTAGTAAAATAATTTAATGATTCTGAGCGACAGCTTGAAGATATAAATTATAAAAGTTTTATTATACCGCATTCGTATAACGGATGCATTTTTCGAGTAGCTACCGCAGTACCGCAATGATTAAGCAACTGGCTAGCGATGTTATGAATCCCAAGCTCCCGAAACCTTCTCTTTGTCAAAGATTAAGAAAACGTTCTCGTGGACGTGATTGGATCCTTTTCAACGTCGATGAATTTTCCGTGGGAAAGATCATGTTTGGCAATGGAACTGTACCAATACCAGGGTTTGAAAAGGGTTAGCTCGTTTCCAGCAGCTCGTCGATAAATAATCGACGCGCGGTTCGCTCCGTCACGACCCTAGCCATTTACAATTTCGAGCAATCTCCGATCGCAGACACGATTACGTAAAATCTAACGAAAACGAGTTTCGCAAGATCGATGGGGCGATTGATCATTGTAATTTGCGCGAGTCACGATCGAGTTTTCGTTAATTTCTCGATCGCTGAACGATCGGCGAACACGCTTCCTTGAAATTAGCTTGGAAGATCGAGATTTAACGAAATCGACGAGCAATCGACGGACTTTATAAATAATCCAAAGGATTTTTCGCACTGCGTGGGTGTTAAGAACGTTTAACCAGCGCGTTAATCAAACGAAGGTATCAGTAGTGTTAGCAGGAAACGCTGATGGAAGTTTCGAGTTAGTAATTTGAAGTCACGTATGAAGTTACGCGGATGATATTAAATTGCTGAGAAAATTCTGTCCGCTTTAAAACTGAATCACACATTATCCACTGTTATTTATAATAGTTTTTGCAACGCCTGGAAGATGTAGTATTGGATGAAAGTATGAGATTTTTGGGGTAGCGTTTATTTACAGATTAACCTCTTCAGTATTTTTTTTTTCTTTCTTTTAATTCATTAAGAAATATTAAAGCTTCCTTAAAGAATATTAATATTATAACCCCGAAAAATGAAGGCACCTAGAATTTTGATTCTCTTAATTTTCTGTACGCTTCGTATATATTTTAATAAAATTGTGTATATTTCAATAAAATTGTGTATATTTGAATAAAAATGTGTGTATTTCAATAAAATTGTGTGTATTTCAATAAAATTGTGTATATTTCAATAAAATTGTGCATATCTCAATAAAATTGTGTATATTTCAATAAAATTGTGCATATTTCAATAAAACTATGTACATTTCAATAAAATAGTGTACATCTCAATAAAAATATGAAAAGTCATTGAATATCAAACTCCTAAGCTCAAAAATACCGAGAAATAACGAGAAAAAAGAAAACTAAAACGGTAAAAATTACTGCTTCCAGAGTTCCAGTTAAAAGATCGTATAATAAATATACATCATCAATGGAACGAAAAAGTTATTACAATTTTATCCAGCGCTGTACACGATTACTTCTTTTTAAAAGTCTTCCGATTTATTATTAGCCCTTTATAAAATTTTATAACTTAAAAATTATACACCCTGGTATCTACATTTTCTAAGTTATAAATCATCTTTATCACACCACTATCGTATTTTATTACGTATTTATCTACAAACAATTACTTCTTGCACCAACTTGAGAAACAGTAATCAGATATATTTTTTTTTCTCGTATACAAAGAAACTTCTGGTTATAAAGATTAAAAGAAACAGTGTCTTACCATAATCCGTACCATTAGTAATTTCAAACGATTGTAAAAAGAAAATCTTCCTGATCAACTATAAACCGACAAAAGTATCGTTCTAGAAATTCTTCAAAATATCCCGGAATCTCGAAAATTATTCAATTTCTCAAGCAAAGGTGTCCGGGGACAGAACTATTCACTGAATTCCACAAGCACCATCTTGACCACGCTGGCATCGCAACGAACGTTAATTATTTTTCCACGAATACTAGCGTTTAGGGTCTCGCGCTAGCTCACGTGATTAAGATTGCAAACGATGGTAATCAAAAGTTACACAGAAGCACCTCCTCTTATCGGAATTCTCGATCCGTTAGAAAGAACGCGAACAATTGGCGTGACAAAACGCTTTTAAGCCTGTAGCACGATTTTCTCTCCTTCCTTGTTTTTCTCCCTCGAAAGGGTTTCCTCGACGGCTAACGTGGAAAAAAAAAAAAAAAAAAAAAAGAAGAAGTCGCCTTTTATTTTTAGAAAGCATTTACTACTCCCCGCGCACGCCACGATGGAAGCTACTGAAGAATGCATGGAAATGAAAGTCACGCTTCGGAAGAAATACGGCTGAAAGGCGTGTAGGTGAAAGCTTTTTGGCCGCGTAAATGATAAAGAAGCCGCCGGATACCGGAGGTTGGGGAGGCTTGAAAATTTCACGGCGCCGGAAGTGAGTTTCTGGCCTCTAAGTCGACGCCTAGAGAGCCGCGTAAGTGGATCGTACGTCGTTGGAATTTATCGAATTAGAGGATCGTCGTTTAGGGCTTTTCTCGCAAACCTCCATGTATCTCCAATGAATTTATTCCGTCGGCGGTCCTCTTTTCGCGTAACGAGGCATAGATCGTTAGAAATTTGTCGCACGAATCGATTCAGGGCACCAGGATATTACCGCGCGCCGTGAAATCGTGGGATTTAAACGTGGAGCCCGCGCATCTTATGTTTCTTCGAACAATAACGGTGACGATAATTATTCGAGCACGGTATTAAAATGAAATTCCTCGAGGCGTATACGTTAATAAGATTCTACCCAGCTGAACTATGCTTACTTAATTGCCTCACGGGAATGTCCATTACAGATAAAATTTTCACGAGCACGTAACAACGACGAATTTGCAAATTTATCTCTCCCCTTCAACTTTATTCCCATAAATATGCGATACGACCGGTTTTTGCATGTTCCGATGCATCACGTTTCGTGGAAACCGTTGGTTTGTTATCTGTAACATGAATTCGCTAGGATTTCAAATAACGATCGTAAAATAATATTATTTCGACGTTCGCTATAAGATATGAATAGTTAACGACACGATTTCAACGGGTACAATATTTTGATGGCGCGTGACAGCGACGCAATTCATGCTTAAAATGTATTACCCGTTACCTCACACTTGGCATAAGAGGACAAGTCAGAACTATTAAAATGATTGTTCTAGGAATTTCTCTGGTGCATAAATAGAACTCATTTTTGGTCGCCTTATCGTATAAGGTAAATTTTCCAATGGGATGAAACGGAATGTTAAATACATTCGTAAATATCAATTGAAATTGAAATGAAATTTAGAAATAATTTGTTTCGAGTCGTGTTTGACGCGACAATTTTTTAATGAAATACTCGAGCCTTGCGTGATAAGAATAAAATTTAAATTCCGCGCGAGGAATTTACGCATTGACGAATTTTGCGGAGAAAGAACGAAAGCTTCCAATTAACGCGTTCATCTTTGCGCAACGCATGATAGAATTACTTAAATCATTCTCGATACGATATATCGAGAACTTTTATGTCACGACCCTGATGGCAACCGAAAATAACATCAGAATTGGATCAACTCTGAAAAACAATCCGCGATCTTTTAACTCGAGAGTCTAGAATTATTGGTTGAGTCACGGAGATACACACAAGCGATATCTTTATATCTGTCACGCGGAAAGTTTCGAAAACGATTCAAAACAGCCGTGATAAAATTAAGGAGTCCCCTTTTTTATATTTCACTGAATGTCTTGTGGTAAACGTTTCAAAAAATTATTTTTAAGCAATTATTTTAGGTTATGAAATAAAAAAAAAACCCCGAATAATATTGGAAATATAAGAGTTTTATATTTAAAATATAAAATTTGATACTTGAAATCTGAAACTGGAAGTTTGAAATTTGAGATTTAACATTTGTTGGAAATTGAAATTTGAGATTTAAAATTTTAATTTGAAACTTGATGGTTGAAATTTGAGATTTAAAATTTGTTGCAAATTGAAATTTGAGATTTAAAATTTTAATTTGAAACTTGATGGTTGAAATTTGAGATTTAAAATTTGTTGCAAATTGAAATTTGAGATTTAAAATTTAAAATTGAAAGTTGATGGTTAAAATTTGAGATTTAAAATTTGTTGGAATTTGAAATTTGAGATTTAAAATTTGTTGGAATTTGAAATTTTAGATTTAAAATTTTAATTTGAAACTTAATGGTTAAAATTTGACATTTAAAATTTGTTGAAAATTGAAATTTGAGATTTAAAATTTTAATTTGAAACTTGATGGTTAAAATTTATTTTTGAAACAAGCTCGGTGGATGAAATTTTCTAATTTCACTAATTCAATATATAGGAAGAAAGTTACTGCAGAGTTACCAGCCATTTTACGTATAACCAATTTTTCTTAAAACTCAACACGCGGCTAACACCTAATATAAATTCCGTGCGTCGACTCTAACACCGAAATAAACGGAACAGCGTTTCGACAATTTTATTGCATCTCGCCAGAACGCGATATTAAAATTCTTGCACGTTGTCTGGCGAATTCGTCGCGAACAAACCAAGCCAAGGTTTCCAAAGTTTTCGCGTAATCGGAGTTCGACGATAACTTAATTTTCGCAATCGCATGTAAATACCGTGTTCCGTGTTATCGCGGCACAGCGTGATAAGGCTGTTTACGAAGGAGAAGCAGAATAGTGAATCTGTCGGAAACATGCAATCTCGTTTCTCGATGGAAAGTACCCCTCACGTACCGCTATTATGTTATCAATTGCGATTCATTGACCCGTATCTTGGTGTCTAAGCCATTCTGGCTATCTCGTAGCCAACCATCCACAATAGAGTCTCGAATTCATTAACCCTGCTACGGTATTCGAAGTTTATTCTAGGGCTACTGATTTAAACCGCCAATTTAACCCTTTCGCTAGGAAGAGCGTATATATGCGGCTTTAAAAATTAACCCTCTATAGCCCGAATTTGATCTGCTTATTGGAGGAAAAGTTACGATTGATTACAGTTTTTCACTTCGATTTGAAAATATTTTAACACGTTAAACGCCACGACGCTGAAATTTTCGTTTAGGCTTCGCTAGTTTCCAAAGACTGACAGTATCAATCTCAAAAAATAATACCTTGTAATTGATTAATGCGTTCTGTTAAATGGCATTAAACAAAGATACCACTTTCCTTTGCAAACTTTTACAATTCTCTTCTTAAATTCTTAACCACTTTGCGACCGAATATTTTCGAATTAGTATCACAGCACGGAGCCTAACGGAAAGTCGACCAAAATTGGCGTGGCGTTTAACGTGTTAAGAAATGATAAAATATATCTAGAGGAAACTTCGTTGAAATTTTATTTTATTTTGAAGCGAAATCGAAGTAACATTATGGTAGCTACCAAATTAATATTTTAACCCTCTTTAGCCTGAATTTTCTCTGTTTATTCGAGAAAAAGTTACGATTGATTACAGTTTTTCACTTTGATTTGAAAAAGTTTTAACTAATAATTACTGTAGATGGATCGTGGTGTCGCTACAGTAATGCAGCAATCAAATTTAACACTAGAACCAGCGACGAATAAAGCATACTTATTTCTGCCGAAAAAATCATAATGAAAGGTATATAAAAAAATACGCAATGCAAAGGAAACAAAGCTCCGTCTACATTTTTAACAGAAAATCACAGAAAATTGGCTGCGAGATGCTACAGTTAATTTATAAAATTTCTGTAAAAAATTAAAAAATTAGGAATGAGTCATTTTGACCACTTTGGTGGTTCTAGTGTTAATAGTGCAGTGATAACTGAACAAAATTAATTTTTTAAAATATAGATACATCGGTTTGTAACTTTCAAGTCACACGGTCCCATAGAGGGTTAAGTTTAACAATCATGCGTGCGGATATGATCTAATATTGTTTTACTTATTATTTAGATCTAGTATTTTTTATTTATTATTAAGATCTAGTATCGTTTATTAATCTAGATCTTAATAATAATAGAAAGGGGATAAAGATAAATAATTAATCTAAAATCTAGTATTATTTATTCGTGAAAAAGTTATATCTGATAATAATGATACTCTAATTTAAAAGAAAAAATACTTTTCTAATATTTAAGAGAAGTAAATATTAGAATTAAAACGAGAAATTACGCGTATTAACACTAGAACTCTCGAAATAGTCAAAATGACTAATTTGTAATTTTTCTCACGCAATTTATCAATTAAAAACGCTGCATTTCTGTGGATTTTTAGAAAGCTTTTGTAAAAAAATATCAAGAAAGATTTATTTTCTTTGATTGGTATATTTTTTTTAAATACTTATCATTTTAATTTCTTTGATATATGTAAGTCTACTTTATTCGTCGGTAGTTCTAGCGTTAAATAATTATTTTTTTATATTCGTTTAAAAATTATGAAATTATTTTAAGAAAGGTTAAACGCGATGGGGTTGGAAAAGAATCAAGGGCCGCGGCAGGGTTAAACCAAATATATCCCTTAACGCTTCGCAGATTTATGAACCACGATAGAACTTGGCTGTGGTACGCAAGAGACACGTTCTTGTGTCTAAAATAAATTTGTGGTGATCGATAAGTTCGTTAATTAGCTTTGTTCGATTACGCGCGAAACGGTTCACCAGAAATAGAATATCTAATAATTCCCCTTGTTGGTAAAGGTAAAGGTACTCGACGTAGAAAGTGATTTCACAAAGCTGGCGAGTGTTTTGTTTGGAAGCAATTCTTCTTCAGATTAATTAAGATGATCGATCCACGCGTCTCTCTGTGCAAGGTAAATTCGGACACTCAACCATATATTTTTAATTAAATGCAGAATATTTTGTAGCAATAATTCTTCAATAATAACGAATATTTATTAACAAAATAATACGTTCCCTGTATCAATTATACATATTAATAGCTCTAAAGAAATTTGCAATTGTTCTACTACTAACTATCTACTACACTATTTGAAAAATGATTGTTTTAATAATTTCAAGTTTCATCAGCTATCTTACACAAGAGCTTAAAGAGTTTTTCTCGAATATATATATATTTTTTTTTCTATAATATATTTTCTTATAAAAAAAATATATATATATTTTTAAATTAATAACTGTGAAAAATAAGCATGTATATATATATATATATATACACGCTTATTATTCACAGTCATTAATTTAAAAAATATTAATTTTCAAAGAATTAGCTAATATTTAAATTTGTTTGTTACAGAAAGAATTTTCATTTGTCTTTAAAATTTTAAAGAGAACTCAGACTTCGTTACATAATATTGATTTCTATGCAAATTCGTAAGTATAAAAATGCAAATATGCAAGTGTGCCGTAAAAAAAGAAACTATCCGCTGAACGGAAGACATGAGAAAGACGAAGATATCATAATAATAAACTATGCATCTGGTAGTTTAACGATAGTAGATACGTATCCGGGAAAATATTCATAAATATTCTCTTGTGTCAGTCAATACGTGAAAACGGTTCTGTATCGCATGATCGATTTGCGCAGACGCGTATTTTAACCACTGAATTTTCCAAAATTTTCCAACAGACTGACACGTACTAAATTGAAACCAGATAAAACGAACAATTTGTGGAATTGCTTTAAAAAATTCTAGATCGACATAAAAAAATTTCATATATTATAAACAACATTAATCTCACACGAATTATATTTAAAATAATATTGATAACTCCAATTCCTCTCGAAACAAATTTTTTATTCCCACAATTTAAATATTCAATATTTCGAACGATCAAATTTTAACTCGCTACATATAATATAAATTTTCAATGTTCCCACCGCAAATTTTTATTTTATCACGTTTACGCTTCAAGCGGGAAATTCAAACGGAGTGCCAACTGCGGAGAAAAAAAGGTTTCTCCCTTAATATCCTCAATCTCCTTCAACAATTAACTTATACGCGCGAAAAATACAATAATCAAAAATACAACATTACGATGTATCATTTCAGATCCAATCAATTTCCGCAACATTTTTTCTCAAAGTCTCTCCGAAACAGAATTTAAATTACCAACACTCTATCTTAGAAACTCTCCGAAAATAAAGACGAACGATTTCAAAGAGTTTTCTCCGTTAAGCCACGCAATATGTAAATTCGTAGCTTTGCCGCGGTTTTACAAGAAATTTATGCGCCTAAAGGATCTTCTAATGTCGGCCACTAAAAAAGTCATCTGCGCAACAACTCTAACTTGTCGGCAGGCGGTCAATAACGCCGGCATAATTTTGCTGCGGTTAATCGGTAACGGATAAGAGAGCGCGCATGCGCGACGAGTGCACTCTGTCTGACCCGTGGCATTCAAAAGAGGTGAACGTCACCAAGGAGCGCACCTGGCGGAGATTGCCGGCGTGAACCTGCGATCCTCCTAGTGCGCAATGCAGTTCGTAAAGGTACGTGTCCATTTAAGTTTCTCTCGAGAGTACTCTCGCATTGTGTGTTCACGTGAGAGAAGCTTCGAGATCTTGCACTCTAAGAGAGTTACGACAGCAAAAACATTTAAACAACGATTTTGAACAGTTAGAGTACGATTATAGTGAAGCGGAGAGGAACGGGGTTAGCGGCGAGGTGAGCATCGCGTCGCGGCAAAATCAAACCGATTATAAAATGTTGTAGTCAATATAACACTAGGTTTACGGTTTAGATTTATCGATTGGATCATTTTAATGGGTACATTGAAGTAGAAATTTTTTACAGTATCATTGGTTCAGTTTACTTTAAATTAGATTTTTTTAAGCAGAGATTTATTTCGTATATTTTTTAAATATAAATTTCATTTTGAGTTTATGTTAGGTTGTCCTATAAGTTTCGTTTTATTAATAAGTAATGGATGCAATGTTGACAATGTTGCAGTCAATATAACACTAGATTTACGGTTTAGTATTATCGATTGGATCATTTTAATGGGTACATTGAAATAGAAATTTTTTACAGTATCATTGGTTCAGTTTACTTTGAGTTAATAGATTTCTTTAAGCAGAGATTTGCTTCGTATATTTTTTAAATATAAATTTCATTTTGAGTTTATGTTAGGTGGTCCTATAAGTTTCGTTTTATTAATACGTAATGGATGCAATTAAATTTATCGATTGGATCATTTTAATGGGTATATTGAAATAGAAATTTTTTATAATATCAATAGTTCAGTTTACTTTAAATTAATAGATTTCTTTAAGCAGAGATTTATTTCGTATATTTTTTAAATATAAATTTCATTTTGAGTTTATGTTAGGTTGTCCTATAAGATTCGTTTTATTAATAAGTAATGGATGCAATTAAATTTATCGATTGGATCATTTTAATGGGTACATTGAAATAGAAATTTTTTACAATATCATTGGTTCAGTTAACTTTAAACTAATAAATTTCTTTAAGCAGAGATTTACTTCGTACATTTTTTAAATATAAATTTCATTTTGAGTTTATGTTAGGTTGTCCCATAAGTTTCGTTTTATTAATAAGTAATGGATGCGTAATATTTTACGTTTCACAATATATTATTATTTTACATAGGATTCATTTTGTTCTATTTTTTCCATTCATCTCTCGATTAACAAATAAGGGTAAATATATTTGTATATTTATATTTGTGTATTTATATTTATATTTGTATATTTATATTTATATTTGACGAACCTAACACTAAAATTCGAACGATACTTTGAGACACGCCGAAGAAAAATAGCTCATTATAATGTTTCGTTCCTCGTTGCTTTCCGCTTTGTTACAAACATGCAGCTCTACTCACCGCTCTATTATTATCTTGCACTTACTCGCAAACGCTATTGGTGAAATACTCTCGAGAGCAACTCGCGATAGTTTCATTCTAAAATGGACACGCGCCTTAAGGTGTGTTCTTACTACGAAATTCTAATAACGGAAGTAATCAACAGAACAATCGTGAAATCGACATTCTGATCCATGATGAGGTTAATTGAAAGGTGACGTCAGAGTGTATGGCGTCGCAACGGATTGGTCGACGACAATTTGACACGTGATGTTGACCAAGAGTGTGCAGTGTCCGGTAATTTTAAGTCATATAATTTCCATGCTTTACCGGTGCGATATTTAAGTTGAGAATTTAGATTTGGAAGGAACTAATTGCCGTTTGCGTCGTTTGAAATATAATCGAACAAATTGCGGGAAAGATAGATAAGTGTACGTAACTAGGATTCTAGAATTTTTTTTTTTTTTTTTGTTAGGAGATATAAAATATTATGGTTGTATAATAAAGGATTATCGTATCGCGATTGGCTCGCTACGTGTATTTTATCGAATGGATTTTCTTATTATCTTATTATCTTTTCCATTCTTTTTTTAATCTGATAGAATTTAGTTATTTATGATACTTGCTCGATAGAAATTTATAAGCATAGATAAATTTTTTATATGCGTGCCTCGGAGCTTCGTAGTAACCATCACGTAAAGAAATGTTATTAATGTTATATAATATTTTATAATATACAATATTATACAATATATTATAATATTTTGTTAACAAAATATTAGTGATCAAAGTATAAAAAAAAATAAAAACAGTGATGGTTAAGAAGTGCTGTTGCAAGAGTCCGGCAGAAGCTTGTGTGAAATTATTTTATGTGTCAGTCAGGATAAAACGATAACAATTGTGAAAATTAATGTTGTATTTAATATATTTCACGTGCATTGCAGAAGGAAAAAATCTTAAATTATAAACATGTTAATACAGTGATTACTATACACATGAGAATGACTTATTTAATATTTAATACCATACAGAATTTTTATACAAACAATGGAGTTACACAGTTAATAAACATAATTAACAAAATACATTATTCAGATGACTCGTTACAATGACCAAAATGTAAACGAAATTATTCTTAACGCGTTAAACGCCACGCTGATTTTTGTCGACTTTCCGTTAGTTCGTGTGGTGCGATACTAATTGAAAAATATTTGGTCGCAAAATTGTTAAGAATTTAAGAAGAAAATTGTAGAGGCCTGCGAAGGAAAGTGGTATCTTTGTTTAATATGATTTAATAGAATCCATTAATGAATTGTAAGGTATTATTTTTTTACAATTGATACTGCCAGTTTTCAGAAACCAACGACGCCTAAACGGAAATTTCAGCGTCGGTCCGCCGTGGCGCTTAACCCTTTCAGTGCCGGGCGAGAAACGAGTGCCTATCCGAAGATAACCGGCCGAATTTGACAAATATACAAGGATTTGGAAAAATGCTGATAAAAACCAAACTACGAACGATATTTACACGATTAAAAAAGCAACGTATTCAGGACGAAATAGACAATAAAGCAATGACACAAATTTTTCAATATCAATTGAAAATCATACGAATAACATAATTATAAATTATTATAAAAAACAGAAAAATTCAGTTCTCTCTTTCACAACGTTTTTATACATAGGAAAAGGCATCGTTTCGTCGTAACTTTATATAAACCACTTAGCACGCGATATATAATTTACATTTCCAATTTATTTTGTAAAAAAAATCTATGATATTTCACACGGGAAAATAAAAGATAACTCGATGGTACAGCGCGGGTGACAACGCCGCCCAAACCGGTTTCTAAATTCTTTTGCAACGAAATTAGATCATTTACAATCAAATTAGATCGTTTATAGATCATTTATCAATTTATTTTGAGATAAAGCTTTCTCGAAATGCGAAGAATATGGCGCCATTACACGCGCAACGATATATCGTCGTTGGCATTTTTGGCAATTGTAGCGAACCACGATGTATCGTCGTCCGGCACTAAAAGGATTAACGTGTTAACAGATAAACAATTCATCGTCGATGCTCAACAATTTCTAGGAGAAACGATCGTCAAGAATCGACGTGAAAGCTGGGAGCAATTTGAAAGTGAAAGTCGTTCAACTACCCATCACCGCTCAACATCGTACCAACCTATATCAACCAGACACGAATTACAATCAATCCTGACGTAAAGCTACGGAAAACCAACGATAATCATACGTACTTCTTTTTCTATGAAACAATTCAATATTTCGCATAAGAAAAACAACTGTGTGCAACTTTTCAAACAGTTAATCAAATCTAACGAACGAATTAATTTCTGCTACCAACAAAACTCGATACAGGAGGGCGCCAAAAGCGTGCGTGAAACTAGATACCGAAACTGGTCATTCGCCAAAGCTTTATTCGCATTTACGAACCGAAGGAATGCATGACGAAATGGTCGTGAAAAAGCTGACGCGTGTGAATCCCGGTTGCATCGGTGTGCGTGGACAGCGGATGCATCTCGGTTCAATGTCACGTGCATGCTAATTTTTCGCCGTGCACGAAACACTGTCAAAACGATCCTAGACGCGCGTACACAGTAGCGCAGCACACGGTATAGTTCGTGCGATTGCATAAGATCTCGCCACGATTGAACCATGCCTGTGAACTGATCTAATTTCATCTAACCTAGGAGCATCATTGATCACGGTATCGATTATATTCAACGAAACGACCAAATTAGATCGTCATTGGGGAATAATGAAAATAGACGTCGAAAAGCTGGGATGAAAAAATTGGACGCAATTTGTACGTGTCACGTGTGATGATTTATTAGATGCTTTTTTTTTTTTTTTATACGATACGTTGTTTGCGTGAACTTAGAATCGCGAGACATTTTTTAACACTAGAGCTACCGACGATTAAAGTTTATCTATTTCAACTAAAAAATTCAAAATAATAATTATTTGAAAAAAATATAAAATCCAAGGGAAATAAATCTTTGTTCATACTCGTTACAGAAAAACGCAATTAATTCTTAAAAGTGCATCATTATAAATTTATAGAATTTATATGAGAAATTGCAAACCAGTCATTTTGACCACCTCGGTAGTTCTAGTGTTAACGACCATTTATATGCTCGGTACATGAATAACGAAGACGTAAGTTGTACGACTTGAAAGAGATAGGCGATCGGTGAGTAACTTTTTAATTCCATTTTTTTTTTTTTTTTCTTGTTTTGTTGCCCCCATTTGTAGCGTATTATGTGGAAAGGGAATATATTACGGTAAGAAAGATACGAATGTTTCCACCGTTGCGACGAATGTACACGTTATCGGTTAGAGGTTATATTGATAACTCGATACGAAGAATCTCACGGTACGATAAATTAAACGATTTACATAAATATCGTAAGGCATAAAATATTTGAATGTTTGTATTTCGAAAAATACACGCGAATTAAAAATTAAACACCCGGAACCGTCCGCTTTCGAGCATTCTTTTCGAGTCGTATGTCGAATCACGTGACGAAGTTATTCTTAGACAAAAGTGGTACTTTCCTGTAGTAAATTGGACGCAATAATTCTTACCGAAAATCTTTTTCCCGGTTTATTTAAAAATCAAAATAACTCATCGATATAATAAATAAAATAAAATCGTATTAATAAAAAATAAATCGTAACGACGAACAAGCTTCGTGTAGCTTCGATTTAAATGGAATTAATTGCATTATAAAACACCGATCAGCCGCCGAGGTAACTCATTATATACATAAATCTCACTGTGTTTAGAAATTACAAACCGATGCCTGTATTCGTGTAACGCGAACTTGACCTTATACCTTTGTATTTCATCGTACGTAACGAAATGAAAACATCCAGCTGGTTATAAATTAGCATACGAAATATATTACGAAGCATCGAACGATGCCATAATTGCGTACACGCATTGTTTCAAGATACAACGAGCTTGACTGGGTGTCGACCAAATGTCAGTCAAGGTCGAATCTCATTGTAGGTCGAACGCTCGTCTTCTCATCGATTTCCCGGCACGACAGAATCGATGAAATTGATAGTAACGCGTGGCACTTTTAATTTTTAATCCCCGACGAGATATTCATTCAAGAACACGCACAAACGTAACTTACCTTGTATCGATGAGACGATTCTTGACTCGAAACGCGTGTCTATGCACGTTATACTGTTCGCTGGTTGGAAAGCGACTGAGGTGATCCTAGGGTATTCGTTGGTTTCAAAGTCTGAAGAAGAATGGTACTCGCGCAAGCGCGCTCTCTTTCGTTGAAAAGGTTCTCAACTTTGGCCCGAGTAACTGTTACCGTAATCGAAACGGCGTAGGTACGTAAATATAGAATTAAGCACCACGGATGTTTCGGTGACAAAAATACCTCCGTGCACGTTTGAAAATAGAATAGTTTTTGGTGTTATAAAAGAATGCGCAGGAAAGAAATTATGTTTACGTATATTTGTATTTCGCGCGAGAGAAAGTTTGTCTCTTTTCGCAGAGTTTGATGTTCGGAGTATCTTAAGTTCCATAATTGGAAATTTGTATATTTTGTAAATATACGTGGTAATGTTTAAAATAGACGAATATACGGCCAACGGTTTGATATAGGAATATTCTAAACGGCGATAGGCGATGATGAGTTTCAAATATAAAATAATGATGAAACTCTGTTATACTTGTGACATTTCCCTCGATGCTTCTGTCAAATTATAACGAGCAACGTTAAAAATAAATCTCGGAATACTATAGTTCAAATTATTTCCCAATAAACTAATAAGTTAACGTTAACCAGTGTGTACTATCCGTCGCGCATACATGTATCT